>PVHX01004756.1:0-120946 GCA_004024805.1 Geosciurus inauris
AAACCCTTCCCAGGATAAGGTGGGGCCCGTCAGGTGGCATCGTGGGGCTGAGCAGGGGGCAACCTCCTCCTGCCAACCTCGGAGGGCCCAGGGCCCCCAACTGGGAACAGCCCCCAGCCAGAGGGGTGTGTGCAGGGCACAGGTAGGTCAACGGCAGAGATGCCCAGGGCCTTGCCTCTGCCTTTATCCCTAATGACCAATGAGAGCTTTGCTCTAGGATCCTCAGGGTCCCAGGAGGGCGTTGACTGAGCGCATACTGTATGCTGGTGTGTTGGTGGACGACTGTTTATTGCACTCAGATGGGAGCCTGGCTCTGCCTAAGCCCTGATCCTCCTCAAAGCACCCCTGCCAGGCAGCAACCATCCCACAGATGAGGACATTGTGGCTCAGAGAGGTTAGGAAACTTCTCTAAGACCCCACAGCCAGCAGTGGCCCACCTCTCAGACCCCATCCCTCATCCCATCTGCAAAGGTCACTGTCACCCAGGGCAGCAGGTGGCCGGAGGGCCCCTGTCCATCCTCTCCCCCAGAGAAGAGTGCAGGCCCCTGGCTTTGTGTGTCTCCAGGTTGCGGGCCCTTCTGTTCCACCCCATACCTGTGGCCTCTGTGAGGGGCTGGGGAAGGGGCTCAAGGATGGGGCTGGGCCCGGCAGGCTGCCCACTGAGGGGTGCTCCAGCACCCGCTCCTGACGCAGCCTGAAACAGCGGCTGAGGTGGAGGGCGAGCTGGGCCGGGGGTCCCAGTTGACCCCTGTCAGCTTTCCTACTTGCTGTCTATCCTGCTCCCTGGAAGGTTCCAGCACACTGATGGGGTTGGACCCGAAGCTGATGGGGCAAAGGGGAGCTTCATGAGGCTGGCCCCAGTTGCTGCATGGCCTTGGGCCACTGTGTCCCCCTCTGCACTCAGGTCAGAGTTATCAGAGGCTGGCTGGTTTCGTTGGGGGACTGGAGGCTGCTTCTCCCGACCTCCGAGTCTCCTCTCAGACACACCCTTGGCCTGGGAGCACCTGAGAAGGCCCTGCTGCTCCTGAGGCCCAGCCTTGCCAGCCTCTGCCTTGGGCCCCCTCTGCGCCTGCTCGCACACCGCCTCCGGGGGGGCTCCCCACAGCACCCCCAGCGTCCTTCCTCTCAGAGCACCTGGCCTTCCTGCACCCCAGCAGGACTCACGGCAACAAAAGGTGGGTGCCTTCTGGGCCAGGGCTGCTGACCAGAATTGCGGAGGATGAGCCCAAGGTCAGCGTGAGCATGGCCCTGGTCTGGGACCCACATGGAGGCCCAGCGGCCAGTCAGCTGGACAGAAGGAGGCCACTTCCGTGGCTGCTAGTGACTCACAGCCCTGTTTCTGGGAAATCATTCCCAGTTCTGAATGGCCCAGGGCCTGGCCTGTGTGACCAGCTGTGGGGAGCATGAGTGACCAGGGCCGCCGGGCAGGGAAGGGGCAGCCCAGGAGAGGGCTGCAAGCCCGCCACCAGCCTGTCCTGGGCTCCAGACCAGCGCGGCCACCCATGGATCGTTCTGGACAGGCTTCCCCTCCGGAGCCCGGCCTGTCACCCCGACCCTGGCAGCTGGATCTCATGCCCTCCCCTCCGCAGCTCAGGAGCCCCTCAGCAAGCGGGAAGGAGGTGGCCACTGTGGCTGGTGGAGAGGGCTTTCCAGAGAAAGCCAGATGGAGGGGCGGAGGAGAGGGTCCAGGACAGCACTGGCCGGGGCGGGGTCGTGGGGTGGAGCCTCACATCAGCAGCAGCTGACAGGGGGGCAGCTGCAGGGAGGAGGGCCAAAGCTGGCAGCGGGGTGAGCAGGCTCAGCTGGGTCTCCACTGGCCCTGAGCTGCCCTCCAGCCTGGCTCTGCCTCAGGGGCCTTGGAGCGCTCACGTGGCAGGTGCCCTGTCCACAGTGAGGCCTCTGCCGGTCGCCAGGCCCTCCCTAGGCACGGCACCATGGGGCCTTCCATTCTCTGGCCGTCAGGCACCCTGCCCACAGGAACCCAAGGAGACCCACGGTCAGTAAGTCTTTTACGGCCCCTCCAGAGGAACCCCATGGGGCCAGGGGCGGGCGGCCGACCACTCACACCATTTGCTGAGCCTGGTGACCAGCTGTTGGTTGGTGGGCCTTACCCCCTGAGAAGAGACGCTGAGTCCATTTGGCATTCACCCCCCACCCTAGGAGACCCTGCGTCATCTGTTTTCCCAGTAAGTGGGGCCTGTGGCTGGGAGATGGACAGAGAGAGACAGGAAGGACAAAGGGGAGACCGAGGCAGGGAGAGATGCGAGAGTCGGAGAAATCCACAGAAATACCCCGCAACGAAAATTGGGACCTGGGCGCAGAGCAAGCCGCCAGCACCCAAGACGGACAGAAACACGCAGAGTCCCGGAGGCTGACCGAGGACAGACAGGACCTCTGTAATGGGGAGCGTGCCGCCAGGGACGGTGACTCAGAAGCCCAGGCCAGGCCCACGCACCAGCCAGGCCCGGCCAGGACAAAGACCCCTTTGAAATCAGGATCAAATGCTGTTTTATTTGGGCACCTCTCTGTGATGGGGGCAGGCAAGCAGGAGTGGCCTCCATGGGAGCTGCTTCAAAGGCCCGAGCTTCCTGGGCTGTTCCTTCCCTGCCCTGCCAATACCGACCAGGTGCCTCCTCCAGGCAGCCTCCTGGTGGGCCTAGGACTCAGACTGACCAGCCCCACCTGGAGGCCACCTGGCTAGCTAGGATCAGGCCCTGCAGGCAGCTCAGGAGGCACAGAGCCAGCAGGGGGGCCCTGGGTGCAGCACCTCAGAAGGCAGGTACAGGAGATGGTAATGGGCAGGGAAGGCCTCCTGGGGCACAGAGAGGTCTGGCCTTGGAGGTCAGGGTAGAAAGGCAATCACCTCCCTCATTCAGGCCACTCAACCTCTATTAATGCCACCTGGCAGGCCCTCAAGCCAACTCCTTCCCACGTAGCCAGCTCCTTTTGGCGTCTCAGTCCCGTGTCCTCTGACCTCAGCTCCTTTTGGAGTCCACTCCCTCCTGGGCCCAAGGAGTCACCCAGCTGCGTAGCCTGTGAGGAAATGTTCAGCTGCCCCAGGAGGAGTAGGCCAAGTGGTTCCACCCTGCAGCTGTGGGGAGACCTGGGGCCCACGTTGGTGCCCTCCCTATTGGGCCACTGACCCCACCCCTTGATCCCTGGTCTGGAATCTGGGTTCTGTGTCCCCCAGCTGTCCCATCCCCTGTCACTCTGCCTGAGCCTGTGGCCAGGCCTCCTCTGCCATGTAGATCCCTGCCCAGTGCCCACCTCACACTGGCCTCAAACATGCCTGTCCTGTGGCCAAGTGCCCACTGAGTACAGGCCCAGAGCAGGCTTGCTATCTGGCAGTGAGGCCAGTCCAATCCTCAGGCTGGACCTAAGCCCAAGGGGGCATCAAGCCAGGGGGGTGGGCACCACATGAGGGGGCGGACTCTAGAGATGGGCACAGGGCACATGCCACCTGGCCAAGGCAGCCCAGCAGAGCGCCCAGGCCACAGAGGAGGCAGGCCAGGTGGGGCCCAGACTCCAGGCTCCCACGCACCCTGCCTGGGGCAGGCGCTCCTGCAGGAGGGAGAGGCCCCGACACCCAGAAACTTTCCCTGGCTGCCCGGGGCCAGTAGCCCTTGAAGTGGGAAGGCGTGGGGCGGAGCCGCCGTCCAAGGCTAGAATTAGGGGAGCAGGTTTCACTCTCACTCCAGGTGAAACCAGCCCTGACTCCCAGAGTGGCCCCTGCCAGGGCTTCGGCTGGACCTGCTCCCCCAGGGCTGCCCACGGTCTGTGCTGTGCCCTCGGAGGCCAGGCAGATGGGGGCAGCCCCGCTCCCAGAGCCCAGCCCTTCCCCCTCTGCTCGTCACACAGGCTGGGTGGGTGCTGTCCCAGCACCTTGACTCCCAGCATCTACCTGGTTGTGGGAAGCTCCCTCCCGGCGCGCTGCTGCCCTGGCCCGGGCTGCTCCCCGCACCAGGGTGGGCAGGCACTGCCCGGGAGCTCCTGGGCCAACAAGGACACACTGGGGAAGGCCAGGCTGCAGGCCACTCCCCCCCAGGCTTGGTGGGGACCAGGCCTCCCTGACACCCTGCTGGGTGAATCCCTCACACCCACACCTTGTGCATCCCTGTGAAGTGAGTCCTGGTGACTGCCCTTCCTGTAGAGGACACCACAGGCCTGGGTCCCCCCCTTCCCTTCCTCCGTCCACACTCCACCCTCCCTCTCTCCAGGAAGCCCTCCATCCTGTCAGCTCAGGTCATGGAATGTCCACTTTTGGTCAGACTCTCCTCTGGGTGAGGAGTTCCACACAGCACTGAGGAAGGGCACTGTCCTCCTGCAGGGGCCTCTGAGTGGCCCCCAGGGTGTGCTGGGGCTGGGACGGGGAGAGGGCCAGGTAAGGGCTGTCCTGTCCTGCTACCATGCTGTGGAAGGTGGGGCCGGACGTGGTTCCAGGATCAGCCTCGACACCCTCCGGGGAGGACCGGTGATGGGGTGGGAAGGACGTGCCCCTCACCCCGTTCCCCAGTATTTCACAGCCCCTCCCCCACTGGACTGGAGAACTGGCGTCCGGAGCTCTGGAAAGGACTCCTCTCGTGCCCTTGGGGACAGTGCCCTGCTGTCCAGTGGAGGGGACAGGGTGAGGGTTAGGGCCCCTCTCTGGTGGCATCTCCTTGCCAGAGACAGCAAGCACTCTCACGGCCAGAGAGGAGCAGGCTGGCGTCCAGAGCCCAGGGCGTCCAGAGCACCTGCGAAGCCCAGCCTCTGGCTCCAGGCACCCGGGGGCCGCAGCAGCAGCCAGGTTCTGCTGTCCTGACCAGGCCATCGTCCTAGGGATGGACCTGGGCCCCTGGTCCTCTTTGCTCCCCAGGTGGCCGCCTATGATCTGCTTGTCTGGGGTGGGGTCAGATCACAGTGATGGCCTGCGGGCTGCGGACAAGGAGGGGACACCTAGTGCAGAGCCAGGAGCCCCAAATGGCCCTGCCCCTCAGCTGGGGCCTAAGGAGGGTCAGGAATCCCCAGGTGAAGGGACCCAGGCAGGGGACAGGTGGGAGTGCCCAGGGAGACAGCAGGTCAGCTTGGTCAGCACAGCCCAGTTGGTCAGCTTGTGGACCAGGCAGGAGCCCCTGCGGGCGGCTGGCAGAGCTCCAGCTCAGGCTGCCTGGCCCTCCTGTCCTGCAGAGGGCTGGGCGTGGCCCAAGGCTGGAGCGGGGCTCTGTCCCTGTGCCTGGCCCCTGAAGCCCCTCCTGAGCCCCTTGCCAGCCCCGCCCCTCGAGGTCCCAGTGCAAGGGATTTGCCTGGACAGCTCCTGCCTTGGGCCACCAAGAATCTGGGTCCCTTATCCTCCCTCCCTGCGGGAACCTGCAGCTGGAGGGGCGTGGAGCCCGATGTGGCCCCAGCCCCCTTGGACTTGGCACCCACATGCCCTAGATCCCATGGCACCTGCCACACTGGTCTCTGGGCAGACCCTTGAACCCCGGAAAAGCATCCCCAGTCCCCTCTGCCTGGCACCTGCCCACTGATGGCAAGGTTGGCTTCTCCCCTGCCCCTGGCTTCACACTGCCTGCCCCAGTACTGGCCCTGACGCGGTCAGAGCCCTCAGCACCCTGATGGCTTGGTGGGCTCTGTCTCCAGTTGCCGGGAGACCGGAGCTGCTCCCAGCGAGAGCTTAATGAATGCATGTCAAGCAAGTAAGTTCACTAGAACCAGGACCCAAGGCCTCCAAACGGCCAAGAAGTCAGAGAGTAGGATAGTTGTAGCCACTGGCCCCAGGTCCATCCTGTCCCCTCCACTCAGCAGGTGTCACCCAGCAAGTCCTGTAAAGCTTGGAACCCACCTCAGGGACCATCAGAGGGCTGCACTACCCCAGTCACGTCTGTGACATGCAGGGCACCTTGAGGCCCTGGGGAAGTGGTAGCTGTGGCTGTGGGGACCAGGTCCCAGCAGCCCTAAGGACAGGAGGCCGGGTGACTCACATAAACTCAGGGAGGGCTCAGCTCTCAGGACCCCAGGGTAGGAGGGCCTGAGCTCCTGTCACAGCAGGGGCCCAGTGCCTAGCCCTCTGGGTGCTGTGGCTGCCCCCACACACGCCTGTCCGGGGAGCCGCACATGGGAATCCCTTGGACTTGCGCCCACCTGGCCTGCCCTGCACAGCCTGCCAACCGCCCCCTTGCTCTCAGTTTCTCAACTCTCTATGGGGGCGGGCAGGACCTGAAGAGGCAGGTCTCTGGACCTGGGAAGGCCCAAGGCGGTCAGTGGTTGCCCAGGGAAGGAGCTGGTAGGCCAGAAAATGTGGCCTGGGGTCAGGGTGCAGCCCTAGCACCTGCAGAAGCCCAGAGATGGAGCCTGGGCAGCAGTGGGCTGCCATCGGGCAGGAGTTTCTGTGTGGGGAAACCACCCCAGGCGGTGCTGGACGCCTGGGGCCCTCTGAGCTTGCCTGGGGCAGTCTCCAAAACCCCCTCTCAGCGCAGCTATAGGGGGACTTTTTGGAGGAGGCTGTCCCTGACCCAGCCTCTGAGGTCCCAACAAGGACCTAGGAGAAGGTGGTCCCAGTGGGTGAGTGTGAAGTTCTGGTGTGAGGGGGCACAGTACAGGAACATAGGGGGCCTGTTGGGCGGGTTTGGGGATGAGGCTAGACTTTGAGGGCGTCTGCTCTGGGGACTGACCTCAGGCAGAGGTTGGGAGCCTGTGAGTGGAGGGCAGCGTGGAAAGCTCCCGGCCCTGTGGGCAGTAGCTCACCCACTCCCACCCTTCCCAGGACACACCCAGCAGCTGATTTGGGGGGTGGGGGCAGAGAACACTCAGTGGTGGGGCCAGGGATTTCCTGTCCTGGAGCCACCATGTCGAGGAGCAGAAGGAGGCTGCCCTCCTTGCCCGCCAGCCACAGCCTCTAACACAGTCCCTCAGGAAGTCCCAGCCCTGGGCCCCCTGGGAGCTCAGTGAGGCAGGGAGCCCAGAGGGACACTCCTGCAAGACCCGTCAAGTAGTCCCGCGCCTGTGGCCCTCTGCCTCATCTTCACCTCTACCCCGACTTCCCCAGCAGTTTGGGGACTGCAGGTTCCTCAGAATCTGACAAGGGTCATGGACCTTCTCCCCAGAAAATGCACAAAATCTCACACACGATCTTTGGAATTTCTGGGGTTACAGGGGTGCTAAGAGGGGTCCAGGCCTCAGGCTGAGTCCTCAGCAGAAAGGTGGGAAACTGAGGCCTGGAGGATGAGTCTGCAGGGCACCACAAGGGCCTCGGAGCCGACTGACAGCTGGACTAGCCCAGAGATGCCCTGGCCAAGGGCCACCTTGAGCTGCTGGACTCCCCACAGGGCCAGCAAGTGCCAAGTCCCAGTACCGCCCAGCACAGCCCCAGGAGCACACTCCCCCAGGGTACTCGACATGCGGGGAGCGTGGTCTCCAGTCTGGAATCACGCGCGGCTTCCCCAGCCTCTGCTGCCCTGACTCACAGTGGCCCAACCCCAAGCCCCCAAGGGAGCCCCTGGTCCAAGCACTTAGCTGTCCCTGGGGCCTGGGTATAGGTCATGGCTACAGCAGACACTGGGGTCAGGATCCTGGGCACAAACCCCGCCTGTCTGGCCAGTTAGATGTCCCCAAGCCTCAGTTTCCCCCACTGTAACCTGCAGGCCTCTTGAATTTCATGAGGACGGAACAGCTGTATGTACAAAGTGGCCAGCGAGGGCCTGGCCTGCTCTGTGCAGGGGCTGCTGGTCCTCCCCAAGCCCTGTGTCCCACAGTGCTCTCCAGGGCCTGTGACTCTCAGTCAGAAGGGCCAAGGGCTTGTCGAATGTGGGGATCACGTGTAGAGAGTGGTTGCCTATAAATGGTTCTGGGCAGTTACCAGTGCCGGGCACTAAGGAGAGGCCAGAGGAGGTATCTCAGGCTGCTGACAGATGGACCACTCTTGCTAAAGTGTGAATGACTGCTCACTGGATTCAGTAGACTGTCAGGCACTGCCCAGACCCTTCTGGGCAGACAGGCAAAGAATGTTGGTGAGGGGAAGGTGGGAATTTCAGGAGGGCCCACCAGGTCTCTGAAGAGGCTGCGACCACAGCTCCTGCCCTTGCTCAGGCTGGTGGTGGAATGGACACTGGGCTCTGGAGGATGGTCCCAGAGCCCACCTGCAGGCCTGAGGCACCAGCTATCCCAGGTGCCCTGGACCACCCCACCCCGCCACCGCCACTGCCACCGCATCGCCTCCTGGGATCAGAGGGGTGTGCGGCCGGCTCCGCTCCCAGGCTCCCAGTCCTGGCAGCTGTTTCTTTCCCCCTGTGCCCTCCCCTCCCTGTCCCGCCCCCTCTCCAAAAGTCACTGCCTGGAGTCACAGGAGACACTGCCACAGGCTGGCACCTGCCAGCAGGGCAAGTGAGCCAGGAGGCCCTTCCGCCCCCGCCCCGCCCCGCCCCCGGCTCCGCTCCCTCCTGGCCTGGGGATCAGCCTTGGCCTCGCGTCCTGTGCTCCCTCCTCCACACCAGCCTGCCAACTCCGTCCACTCCCTCGGTGCCCCACCCGGGCTGTCCCCAGGCAGACGAGGTGACGTGGAGCTGACGGCCTGGGCAGGAGCCAGCCTCTCCCTGCCCACCTCCCCTGGCCCTCAGCTGGGCTGGTCCTCGGCCCCCCACCCACAGCGCCAGCAGAGCTCAGGTTGCAGACCGACCAAGAGCACCCAAGGCTGGGAGAGGAGGGAACCTGCCTGGGCAGCGCACCCAGCACTCAGCCCTGGCAGGACACAGGTGTGTGTGAGGTGCCCAGCGGGCCTGCACTGGGCAGAGGACACCAAGGGGCCACACGCATGTGCATGTCACACGCACCACAAAACGTGTTTCAGCTGCACTTGGTGCACACACCCCCAACCACGGCTGGCGCCTGAGCCATAACTCTGGACCAGGAAGGACCCCCCCCACACAGCGCCGACACAGCGCCCAGTCTGAGGCGGACGGAGGGGACACCTTCCTTCCCCGACAGAAACACACATGTACACACACACACCCCATGTGCTGGGACCAGGGTGCAGAACTGGGCACGGGGGCAGGACGAGGCCACCCTGGGCTCATAGGCCCCACTGGGGGCTGTGCTCTGTGGTTCTCCTGGTCCACCTTTCACTGCTGGCCTGAGCTGTCCCTGGGGCCTGGGGGTGCTGGGGCCCTGTTTCCTCAGGTCTCCATAGTTCCACTTAGTGGTCCCCCTGGATCCTGCGGGGGGTCGTGGGCTGTGGCTCTGGGAGCTCTGAGTCCCGGGTCGGGGACCGTCCTCAGAGGGTTCTGTCGGGCTCTCAGGAGACTGAGGTGGGGTCGAGACCTCTCTCAGACCCTGGCTGGACACGGTGCGGAGGGGAAGCCCAGCCTCTGAGCTGCCAAGAGGGCACACCCCTGTGTCGCCGGGCCTGAGGGACAGTTCTGGACATGGACAGCAAGGCCATGGGGCCCAGCAGCCAGGGACAAAGGGGCCTTTGTGCTGTTACCACCCGCCCCTCTGCCAGGGCCAAGGCAGCTGAATGAGCCCTCAGAGGCAGTCCCAGTCCTTGCGCGCCAAGGCCCAGGAGGACAATGGCCATTAGCACTGGCCTTCCCCAGCAGGGGGTCTGTCACCAGGGAGTGAAGGGTGCTGGACCCCAGCCCCAGAGCCCCCTCCCTGACACCCAGCTCCCCAGCCCAGGCCCCAGACCCACCGGGGCTCCAGCCGGCCTTCCGTGGCACTTCCTCTGGCACCAGGCCTCAGTGTGAGCTGGAGCTGCCAAGGCCGTGGGTCCCCGGAGTCAAGTGTGGGCAAGAGGAAGGCCTGGGAAAAGTCACTCCGGGTCAGGGCTTTGACCCTCAGGCCAGCTGCTGCTGTCCCCCCTCCCTGGGCCTCCACGGAGCCCCCGCCACAGGAGTGGAGTCGGAGCTCAGTCCACCTGCACCCAGCATGGACAGTGGAGCTCAGAGCCCGTCCCTCAGGCCAGCATCCCAAGGCTGCCCAGTGGGTCTCTGGACCAGGATGCTCAGAGAAAGCAGGCCAGTGGGTTCCCATTCTCGGGACCAAGGACAGCCCAGGGGCGAGGCCACCCCAAGGATCTTCCTTAGGCCCATGGAGCCCACAAGGACAGGAACAGGGACTAAAGAGGACAGGAGGAGTGGGGAGCAGGTCGGCACTGACCAGCATGGACATGAGCATAGAGGCTGGGAGGACGGCGGGGAGAAGCCCCGCACTGCAGAGACAGGGCGCTGCCAACAAGCCCCCGTCCACAGGCACAGGCGGGGGTGTGGGGTGGGGACAGGGCTCAAGGGCCCACAGCTGGTGGCTGCACACAGCAGTGACCCCCATGAGAGTGGGCCTGCAGACTCACTGGCCACTGAAGCCCTTTGAGTCCCAGCTGCAAGATGGCATGGTGGGGCCAATCTGAGGACTTGTGTCCTGCAGAGTCTGGATGGCCCGGGGGTCTTAGGCAAGCACTGGGGGCCTCTGCTGGGATGGCACATGGTGGTGGACTGCAGCATGTCAGCTGACCTGAGCACCTAGTGGCATCTGGACACGCTCCCCTCAGGCTGTGCTCCTAGCTGGCCAGCAGTCCCACAGGGGCCAGGTTCCAGGAGGGGAGGGGAGGCTGGGATTTTTGCAAACTAGTGGGCTCGAGGAGGTCTCCCAGCTTTTTACTTTGCCCCTCCTGATGGTACTGTCCATCAGGGGCTCCTGGCTGCCCAAGTGGCCCCACACTGCCCCTGCCCATAGGCTGTCCATCCCTCCACTGGCCAGCACTTGGGGTTGGAGTGCCAGGTCGGGCACTATGGGCCTTGTTTTGGACTCCAAGGATAGGGGCCTGGACAGGCTGTGCCCAGCCAGGCCACACACTGACCCAGAGGCCTCCCTTCATAGGCAGGAGGCTGGTGGCAGGTAAGGCCCTCTCCTACCCTGCTAGCTACTGACTGAAGTCAGTGGCAGGGGCTGACTTGGCTCTGGCCTGCCTGGGCCTCAGTTTTCTCACTGGTCAGTGAGCCAGCAGATGGACCGCAGTACCTAGGGGCTCCTCCCAGCTCCAGTGGGATTCTGCTTTGGAAGTTTCTGGCCTGGAGGTGAGGATGGTGAGTTAGAGAAGGGGAGGAGGTGGCCAGTGACCCAGGAAAGTCCAGGAGGACAGGTGGACACTCAGGCCCTGGGGCAGAGAGACAGTGCCATCCCAGGCCAGGAGGGGGCTCACATTCTCCCCCTAGCCACACCCCTGCCACTCACTGCACCTCATTCACAGTCCCCACCTCCTGCGACCTGGGCCCTGGCCCTTCACTCCCAAGGTCATGTGCAGCCCTCCAAGAAAGAGTGGGGAAGCAAGTAGTGCCCCCGGAGCCCACTTCCAGCTCTGGGTGCCCTTCCCCAGCTCCTTAGTCCCACAGACTCAGGTGGCCTCCGTTTCCCCAGAGCACTAGATACTCGACAGAGTGCTCAGGGCCCCCCAGGCCCCCACTCCCCTGCCAGGCTGCAGCCCACTTTGGATAGAGGCCCAGGCTCGTCTGGACCTGTCCAGGCTCCTAGAGGGCCAGACCCTGTCCCAGCACCCCTCCCTGGGGTGGGAGGGCTTTCTCAGGGCTCTGGGGTGTGCTGGCCCTGGGAGGGTCTGACTCTCGGCCTTCCCAGCACTGTCCCGGGCTCAGCGAAGTCTGAAGGCTGGGGCTTGGGTGCCAGTGGGGCAGGGCAAGCAGCCCAGGCACAGGCTGGTCTCAGGTTGCCCCCACCTGGGTTCAAAATGGCAACCTCCACAGCGATCACCTGAGGCCTGCCCTGGGGGCTGAGTCCCACCCTCTGATATCCCCCCTTTCCAGGCAGGTCCAGTGCCACCACCAGGGATGTGAGCGGCTGCCTCACTGTTTGCTCCTGTGTCGCAGGGCGGGAGCTGGCTGTGTGGAGCCCCCGGCACCCCTGCACGGAGCCCTCCTCGGGTCCCCCCTCTGCACTGGCTGCACCTCCAGCTCCCTGGCAATGCTGTGCCTCCCCCGAGATGTCCACCAGGCCCCGGGGCAGGAGAGGGGCCTGGGGTGGGGCACAGAGAGGGGCCCTGTCAGCCACATGGAAGCAGCCAGCCTGGGCTCGGACGCCTGCTTAATCTTTTGCTGAAAAGATAATTTCTTTCTCTGCCATTGTCGGGCACTGGGGGGAACAAAGGGGCTTTTGTGCAGTCCCCTGTGTCCACCCAGCGAGGCAGGGCATTTCCCTCCAAACGTGAAACCCCGTAATAGGGAGTTTTTCTCATAACCCTTTCCTTTTCTCCAGCACAGAATCACTTTTGTTGCGGAGGCCAGCGCGGCGGGCGGGGCCTTCCTTCTCCTCCTTTGCAAAAGGCCTGCGCGGAGGAGGGCCTGGGAGGAGGCCGAGGCCTGCTGTCTGGGTTGGGAACGTCCCGCAGCGCAGTCTTGCAGAGGCAGCTCCGCACTCCAGACCCACCCAACAGGGGCTGCTGACCTTCATCAGCAGGGACCTTTCCTGTGACCTCAAGGGTCCCTTGCATGCACTGCAGCATGTTGGAAATGCAAAATAAAATGCGCACATGCACAAAGATAAATCACCAGCAGCCCCCCAGGCAGGGTCTGCTGCTCCAAGCCTTGTTCTTCCAGTGCTCCTGAGTGTTCCTGAGCAATCGCACTCGGGTCCTGCTTCAGAGCCTGGGGCCACTCTGCAGACCACCAGCAGCTACCCAGGGCACTGCGGAACGAGCTGAGCTGCGCTTCAGGTGGGACAGCCAAGAACCTCTTTCAGTTTCTCTTTGCACACTGCTGGTTTTTATCTACTATGTCACGGAGGCTCCCCAGCCATTAAACACGCTTCTGCAACATGCCTCTCTAGGACTGGGGGTGGAACCCAGGGCCTCCCACAGGTCAGGCAAGGGCTCTGTTACTGAGCTATACCCCCAGTATCCCCATTTCTTTCTGGTACCAAGGATTGAACTCAGAGGCACTCAACCACTGAGCCACATCCCCAGCCCTATCTTGTGTTTTATTTAGAGACAGGGTCTCACTGAGTTGCTTAGCACCTCACTTTTGCTGAGGCTGGCTTTGAACTCACGATCCTCCTGTCTCAGCCTCCTGAGCCACTGGGATTACAGACGTGTGACACCACACCCGGCTTCAGCCCTATTTTATTTTACTTTGAGACAGGGTTTCCTCTCAATAAGTTGCCAAGGTTGGCCTCCAATGTGTGTGATCCTCCTGCCTCAGCCTCCTGAGTTGCTGGGATTATAGGAGCGCCCCAGTGTGCCCGGCTGCAGCACAGTTTTCAGCGGAGGCCCTGGGTCTCTGCAGAGGCGTTGTTAAATGGTTCATTGAACACACTCTCTGCAGTCTGATTTTTAAGCTATGTGTAGGCCAGGAGCTTTGAGAATGCAGCTTCACGGGAGCATTCCTATGGCACAGATGAGGGGACCAGGGGCCACAGGGACACCTGCCCTGCCCGCTTGTGAGAGCATATGGTCTGTTTGGCTTTGCAGCTGCCCAAGGGGGAACTTCCATCCTAACTGAGTCGGCCTTACGGGAGAGGCCTCTCCTGCCAGCCTCTCCGGCGCCCGGGGCCCTTGTGCTTGCTCAGGGGAGGCCTGGGGCTTGGTTGTCTTTGCCTCTTTGCTGCAGCGGGGATCCTGCAGAGGTTCGGGTGGTGTTTGGGGAGGCGGGCCACCCTACAGGACACCCTCTTCCCCAGAAGCCTCTCAAATGCCCCTGAGCTCCGGAGTTTAAATGGTGGTGAAGGCACCCCTACCCGTTTCCACTCCGTGCCTGACGTCACCACCATCCACTCCAGAACCCCTCACCTTCCCAGTCTGAGACTCTGCCCCAATACTCTTGCTCCCACCCCCCTCCCCAGCCCCAGCACCCACTTTCTGCTGGCTATCTCCTGGGAGACTCTTCCCACACTGGGCCTGGAGCATCATCCAGGGCACCTGGATGGAGCTGTGCAGCAGCGTGAGACCCACAGACCCTCACAGGGCGTCCCACCCACCAGCCCACTCAGTGCTTCGTCCCAGGACCTCCCCATGGCTGAGGCAGTTGCGCGGGGGCTGGCTTTGGTAGGCTATGGACAGACACCCGGGCACATTGAAATCTGAACTCATGCCAAGTGGCCTGTGGGCAGCCCTGTAGTCAGATCCCTGACTCCTCCCTTCAGTGGCTCTCTCCAGCTCTTCAGGGAGTCAGGGTCCCTCCTGCCTCTTGCAGGTTCTGGTGACTCCAGCCTGACTCTGTCTTCACGTGGCCTCCGGTCACCTCTGTGTCCTCTTCTCCTACAAGGACGCCAGTCAATAGATTGAAGGCCCATCTCAACCCAGGATGGTCTCATCTTGAGATCCTTAACTAATCACTTGCAAAGACCCTAATTCCAAGTTAGATCCCTCTGAGGTTCTGGGTGGAGGTGAATTTGGGGGCTGCACCCCACTGCAGGTGCTCAGTCTCTGCCAGGCCCAACACACCAGGAGCTTCCCCAGCAAGGGCTATCTGCTAGTGGAAAACGTCCCTGGGGTTCTTCTGCAGCCCCCAGGACGACTTGACAGGCACCTCTAGCGTCGTGGGGTCTCTGGGTCATAAGGTGCATGCACACAGACCAGCTGTGTTACTCCTTCAGCCCCGACAGGGACGGAACCCACAAACTCCAGACTTGCTGTGGGAGCCACACACCCAGGGCAGAGGTGGTGTGGGCCTCCCTGGCAAAGATGCCATCTGTGGCAGGGAGGCTGTGGCTGGGCCACCACCTTAATAAATTTATAGGAATCCTCCGTTTGCCTGACCCTTTGACCTTTATAGAGGCTGAGCTACGGATCCGGCGGCCCCTTCGTGTCCTTCAAGGCTCTGGGGCTTGAAAGCATATGGCCTCAGGAAAGCCTCCTGTCGAGAGCTCTCCTGAGGTGGGGGTTCAGGGCTTCAGCTCTCTTTCTGCAGGAGAGGGAAGAAGGGAGGGCTGGCCAGCCACTGGGTCTGGCCCTCCAGCCATACACTCAGGGGGACCCACTGGGGGGAGGGAGCTGGCCGGGTCCCCAGCTGTCACCAGCCTCTGTCTTTTCCCATCTTACCTAGGGCCACATGCGAGGTTACTGTGCTGTCCTGATACAAAGGCCATTCAGATTGGGCATCTAGCAGCCTCAGAGGAGCCGGGAAGCACCCTTCTCCAGGGCCAGGCCCTCCAGCAAGCAGCTGCTGGGCCCTCTGGGGAGGCAGCGGGCATCACTGTGGTGCCCGCACCGTGGGCTGGCAGGACTCTGCTGGGGGACCCTGAGTGAGGGACTCTAATGCAGTCACTGACATAGCCTGAGTCTCTGGCTCGGGGAGGACAGGGAATGGATTCAATGACCACCCTGCTAGCGGTCTGTCCGGCCTTCCCCAGTGGTCGGGCACCCTGGTTGCTACACCGCCTCTGCTACCTGCAATGGCCTGAGTGTGTCCCTAAGGTCCCAGTGGGAACCTCAGTGCCAGAGTGGAAGGCGGGCCGTTGGCTTTGCCCCCCAGGAGGGGCGGTGCTGCTGCCCCTGGAGCGGGTTGTTCTGCCTCCTGACCCCTCACCCTCGCGCCTCCCCTGGAGACCCATCCCAGGATGCCACGCCTTGATCTTGGACCTCCAGTCTTCAGAACTGTGAGAAATAAATTTCTTTCTTTATAATTGCCCAGTCCCTGGCATAGTTCTGCCCACCTTGCCTCTGGCCTCTGCTCAGAGGAGCTTGGGGATGCTGGGAGCCTGGTTTCATGGTAGTGGCCTCCACAGCCAGCACATGGGCAGCTTGGTCACACCATACCTCCTTGTGGGCACTGTCCCAGTTGCTTCAGCTCGGGGTGTCCTCAGGGCCCTCTGGGAGGGAGAGGTGGATGGGGGTCTCTGCCTGTGACTAGCGGGGCCTGTACTAGCCATGTTGGAACCTGCTCCAGGGCTGAGCACAGCATCGGAGAGCCCCATGCCAGCGCTCTCCCTGCACCCCCAGTCCTGGGACCCGCGACTGTGCTCCCTGAGTGTGGAGCATCCCAGCAGGTCCCCAGCCCTGCTGGGCATGGTTTGGCCAGTCTCCAGGGGACCTGTGCCCATGTGAACCTGTGCACATGTTGGGGCAAGCAGCTGCTGTCCCCAGCCAGGTGGACCAGGCCACCTGTGGAGCCGTCTCCCCGCACTGCTACCCAGGCAGCCCCTGCGAGGTCTCAGGCTGAAGTTCCTGAGCCGGAGCCCTGGGCCCAGCGGGGGGGCTGCTGGGGCTGCACTGGGGCCCCCTCTGCAGCTCCAACCAGCTCTAAGGAGGTCCCAGGGGACAAAACAGCAGGCCTGGGTTCACCAACCTCCAGCTCAAAGCCAGCGGACCCTTGGAGAGCTGCCATGCTCTCCTGCCAGAGGAGAGGCCGGCTGAAAACCAGCCCCTGATCTGCTGCAGCTGGCCCCCCACGGTGCCTCCGAGGTTCTGGAAGCTGGGATGCGCAGGGCCCTGGGCTCCTTTCCTCTCCTTCCCATGGCCTCCGTGCGGCCAGACGAGGGCTGCACACACGGGCTGCCATTCATGGGCCACTGCTGGCCCCAGATGGCTTGGTTGGGTTCTCTTTGAAGCAGACTGAAAGGCCAGGGGACACAAAAAGCCGCTTACTTGGGAAGTGCTGGTAACAGGGTCAGGAGGTGAACCAGGATGGCGAGGGGCAGCCAGCAAGGTGCTCCGGCCCCCAGGGTGGGGCTAGGGTTCCTCTGGGCTGGGGGGTTTCTGGGGGAGCTGTGGGGTGGGGCGGGCTGTTCCTGTGTCCACACCACCAGTTCCTGGTTAAGGGCTATCCCCAGGTGTTAATTCCTGGGCATTACTGCCCTGGGTGGGGCCAGGCGGGGAGAGGCAGGCACCAGCCATAGGGAGCCAGTTTGTTGGAGGTGGGTCTGGCCCCTGCACAGCTCTGGCAGGGGCTGGGAGGGGAGGGAGCATTTGGTGCAGCTAGCCCCAGCCCAGGAGATCCCCGAAGCCTTCCTGGAGGAGGCCACTGTGCTGAGCCTCCTGCTGTCTCAGTGAAAGTCATGGCAATCCAAGGGGCCAGTCCTAGGAGGCCAGGTGGTGCTACCACAGGCCCATTTCCCAGAGGAGGAAACAGCTCAGGAGACCAGAGGTCAGCTCGCCCCGGGGGTGCAGAGCCAAGGACCACTCAGCCTCTGCCTTGGCTCCAGCCTCCAGTGCAGCCTCTCGTCTCAGGGCCCCACCCAGGTCCCATGCCCAGGCCCTGCCCTCGTCAGGCACATCACTTGCAGGACCACCCTGTGCCTCCACTCTCAGATCTGTGGCCAGCCCCATGTCCCCGTTCCCACCAGGGAGAAAACAGCCTCCGGGCATGTCCAGCACTGAGCCCTTCCCCAGCCGCCCCCGGCCCACCTGGTGCAAGATCAGGCCAGAACACTGGTCCTGCTGACTCTCCGCCCTCCATACCTGAAACCATCCACCAGAACTTCTGAAATAGAGATGCGTGTGAAGCCCTGCCGGGCCTCCCTAATGACCAGATCAAGAAGTGACCAGATCAGAGGCCTGGGAGGTTCCCTGCGATGGGCCCTGGTGCCCATGGACTTGTGACCTATTCTGGAGGCACCAGGCACCTTCCCAGCACAGGCCCCTGGCACAGGCTGTTGCCTCTGCCGGGAACGTTCACGCCTCTCTGGTCTCTCAGGCCTCCAGAGCTTTCCCAGCGCCCAGGGTGCACAGGTCCTGCTCTCCGCAGCTCACCTCTGCAATGGAGGCTGGACTCGGCTGGACTGCAGGTGGCAGGAAGGAGCTCCTGGGAGTGGGCCTGCAGGGGCATGGGGTCGGCCTGCTGTGAACAAACGAGGGAGAGAGGGAGGATGTGCACCCCCCAGCTAAGTGTGACCCCAGAGCCCCAGGGAGGCCCAGCTGTGGGTTCTGAGGGGGAGTCCAGGGAGTCCAGGGCAGGCAGCTCAATGAGGGCTGCCCAGGGGAGCCCCCTGCCCACCCAGGTCTCCTTCCTGCCCTGACCGTCGGGACTCCAGGGGCTGTGGGGGGGCAGTGCAACCAGCCCCAGAGGAAATCCTTGAATTTTCTGAGGGTGAATGGAAGCAAACTGATTCTTGTTTATTTCCTGGTGCGTTGAGGAGGGGGTGGGAAAGTGGCTGGCGGGGTGCTGGGGTTAACTCTTTCTCCTCTGGATTTAATTGTCCCCTTTCCGGCCAGGCTCCTTGAAGCTCCCGGCGCCTGGGACCCTTTCCTGAAGCTGCTGGGGTGGGGGCAGGGGCACACAACAAAGGCAAAACTCAGCAGTAGCTAAGTCGCTGGCCGAGGAGCCTGAGAACCAGGAAGTGGCCCCGTGGCCACAGCCAGCAGGGGGACATGGGCTGGGCACCCGGGAAGGGTCGGCACACACCTGACCCACAGCCGGCCTGGCTGGGCTTGGGGAGGCAGGGACCCCTCTGCTCCCACCCTCCCTGCAGTGGGGAGGGGCCCATAGCACACAGGCAGCTCGGGCATCCTCAGCTTGGGGTGTGCATCTGCCGCCGGTTTTTCCCATTACCTCACCGGAAGGGCTGAGCTGGGGGAAGCTCACAGAGGGCTGAGGATCTGGCCTGAGCCGCCCCCTGGAACTATCCCCCAGCCTTAGGCCCCAGTGTCCCATCCAGCCAGGACCAGGCTGGGGCAGGGCAGGTTAGACCCGCTGAGCCCTAGGAGGCAGACCCCATGCTGCTGGGGTGTCTGCTTCTGCTTGTGCCCACCTGCTGGGCAGCACCCAGCCCGGGCAGGCTGAGCCTCGGAGCCTGCCCATCATGCCCAGGCCCGCGTGAGCAGGCCATGGGCCACCGGAGGCCCGTCTCCCACGCCAACCTCACCCCCACCTCCCCAACTCCTCCCTGTGTCCCAGGCACCTTTAGGACTGCCCCTGCACAGAAGAGGAAACTGAGTCTGGGGTGGACCCACAGCTGCCCCAGTGAGCAGCGGGGGCCTGTGGGAGGTGGGGGAGCCCTCCACACCCTGGCCCCTCCTGGGTCCTCTGTGGAGGTTGGGGTGGGGGCTTGGCCAGTCCATGGACCCTTCCTCCTGTACAGCTTAGTCTGAGAGAGCCTAGTCTACCACTCCCACCCCCCAGAAGCTGGGGCGCTGCCCCGGAATGTGACCGTCACCATCAGGCCCGCCTCCCAAAACGCTGGTTCTCACAGCCCCAGCGGCAGCAGCCTCGACTCCCACACGTCTCCTTCCCGCCCGCAGACGCTCCCCCCCCCCTGCTCCTGCTGGGGCCACCCCCACCCCCAGCTGCTGGAAACACCAACCAGATGTTGGGACTGTGGCCCATGGGGGGGTGGCAGGAAGTGGCTTCTCAGGACCCAGCCCGAGCAGGCGGGACCTAGCAGGGTGCAGATCTGCGCTGGGGCTGGGGAACAGGCGGACTCCTTTGGAGCTGAGGAGGCACATCCTCCCGGCTGCTCTGCTGGAGACTGAGGCCTGGGAGGCCTTGGGCTGACCTGGCCTGGAGGTGGGAACATAGGTCCTCTATTAGGTCCCAGCCTGGCCTTGCTCAGCTCTGCCCAGAGCTGCAACCTCAGGCCAGATCTTGGCCTCCCTGGAGCTGTCTGGTCACACATACCCCAGTGACGGTGGGAGGGTGCAGGAGGCTCTGTGGGCCCAGCTGACCCATTGTTCACCACAGAGGGCTCATGGAGCCCCTGATTTAGGAGGAGAGCCCTGCCATCCTCCTAAAGTTCCATGTCCTCCAGGAGGCTCTGCTGGGCCACAGACCCCCACGATGACCCCGCCTCCTGCCCCTGCCCAGGGGCCCCGTGTGTGTGGGCAGTTACACCACTGACGTGTGTGCACGCACAGTGCCCACACACAAGCACACACAAGGCCCACTGTGGTCACCACAGGCGGACCCTGGCATACACGTGGGTGGTGCACACATGCACAAGCACACACGCACACACGAGCAGGTGGCGCTGTAGAGGTGGATGAGGACACGCACATCTGCATGTGGACACCGTGGACAATCAGTGGTGCCCGCGCCCACCTGCTCATGTGCCCGCCTGGAAGGCGGTCCCCTCCCAGGAGCGCCACACCAGCCCTGCTCCTGTGATGGGACAATGCTAGCCTCCCATCTGCACTGCCACCCCTCCCCTCCCCCAGCATGTGGTGCCAGGCTGTGCCCAGCTGAGGAGTCAGAGAGCAAGGCGCAGATCGTCCGTGAGGTGCAGCCATCTGACGTGAAGGCAGCCGCAGCACCTTCGGTCCCAATGCAGGGGAGAGGCAGCCTTGTCCCCAGGAGGCAGGGACTACGTGGGCTCAGAGCCAAAGGTGGAGGCCAGGTGCACCCAGCCTGGGCCGTGGGCAGAGGAGACAGGATCTGCCACCCTGGGGTCCTTTGGGGACAGAGGGAGCCTCCCGCCACGTGACAGAATGAGTGGAGTGATCTTCAGGTCGCTCCGGGCGGCAGGAGGCTTTGTGCTGAGAACAGGGCCCTGGGATCCAGCTCCCCACTGGCCTGTGGCTCGACACTGACCGAAGGCTGCCTGCCTGCTCAGCCCCTGGGCACCCACGTCCCTGTGTGTGTCAGTGTGGGGGAGAGGGTGAGTGAGCCCCAGTGCCTGTGGGGCCCAGGCTGGCGGTGCCTCCTTACTGGCTTGAGGACTGGGTGGGTGGGTGAAGGTGGGCTGGTCCTCTCTGTGGCCTCTGGAGCCACCTGGCTCCGCAGGGGTGACGTGGCCCTGCCCATCTCAAAAATGCCTTGTCTCGTGGGAGTCCCAGGGTCAGTGCCCTGCCCAATGCAGGGCCAGACTTTGAAGGCCACAGATACACATGGAATGAGGAAGGAACGGGATACATCCATGCCTGGCTGGGAAGAGCAGGGGGAACTGGGGAAAGGGACCAGGGCCAGGGGACACTGCACCCTGGACGGCCTTCCTCCCTAGGGCTCCTCTAGAACATGTCTCCGCCCCCACCCTAGGACACAGGACGGGTCCCACAGCCTCTGCACCTCTGGTCTCCCCTCCCCTCCGCTGGGCAGACCAGGCCCAGCACACTGCAGGCGTTCCCACAGCTGCAGCGTCTGCGTCTGCGCCGCTTCTAGCTGCTGAGTGGAGAGCAGCGGCCGTTGCTCCTTCCAGATGCCCCATCTGCTGGCCCTAGAGGATGGGGAGGCGTCGGCTGGCACTGGTGAGAGATGGAGGGCAGGGAGAGGAGCCGGGCCCGCGTTCAGCCCTGCCCCTCAGCGTGGTGACATTAGGCAGGTGGCTCGCCCTCTCTTCCCTGCCTCAGCTTCCCCCACTCTACCCAGTGGGGTACCCTCGCCTGGGACCCTGGGACCCGGGCACACAGGCTGGGCGGTGAGCAGCTTGGCCGTGGGAAGCGGTGAGGTGGAAGGAAGACCGGCTCCAGCCAGCCCAGGACGAGGGGGAGTGCAGAGCCGGCCCCTGGGAGCTGCCCATTGTAGCAGGACAGCAGGACACCAGAGAGGAAGTGGGGGTGGCCCTCAGACCCCAAGCAGGGGTGGGGGCTGAGCACGGAAGCCACCCTGGACACCAGTACCTCCCTGGCTGCCGCTGCCGGTGGTGAGTGGCCCTCGGGGCAGTGGTGATGGCTATGCCCCTCCTGGGGGGCACGTGTCCACCCCAGTGCAGAAGGATCCCAGGAGGCCTGCCCAGCTGGGATGAAGTCGCAGAGACGTGTGGTGGGGTGGCAGCCCATGGGGACACCTGGCCTACGACCTCAGCTGTGTCTTGTACCTGCCTGGAGGCTCCAGTGGCCATGCCGAATGTCCTGGGGCTGCTGTGAGGATGTGCCCCAGACTCGGGGTGGCATGAGACAACCAAAACTGTCCTCTGCCAGTTCTGGAGAGAGGTCTGAAACCCAGGTGAGGGCAGGGGCCCACTCCCGCTGAAGGCTCTGGGGAGACCCTGGTGGCTCCTCTAGCTCCCGCAGTGCTCGCAGACCCCGCCTGGGTCCCGGGCTGCAGACGCACCTCCAGCCTGCCTGGTGTGCACCCAGCCTCCCCTCCGTGTCTGTCTCTCCCCCATCTCACACAAGGACTCAGCATGGGGTGACCTCATCTCAAGATCCCTAACTCACTAACCCCACCTGAAGACCCCATGCAGAACACAGCCCCGCTCTGGGGCTCCGAGTGGACCTATGTTTTGGGGGCACAATTAAACCCACGATGAGTACCCTGGGCCCCGGGCCTGGCTCCAGACACCTGTGTGAGGTCCATCTCTCCCCAGGTGCTCCTGCAGGCCTCCACTCCTCTGGTCAGTTTGCTGGGAGAGGTGTGGGGGAAAGCCCTCCTGGCAGAGGGGTTGGCTGGGCAAGGCCCAGGGGCAGGGTGGTGTGGAGGCTCAGGCCTCAGCGCCTGCTCTCTGGTGGCTGCTGGCTGAGCTCTAGTCCTGGCCACACATCTACCAGCTCCCTGCAGAGGGCCTGTACTACTTGCCACAGACGAGGGAGGCTCAGGGCCCTTAGGTCAGGAGCTGGGCAGAGCTGGGCCAGGGCCCAGAGAGGGGCAGCCCCTGTGGCCTGGAGCCTGGGAAGCCTTCAGCCAGTGTGTCCCCAGCCCCCAGGCCCCAGCCAAGCCAGGCTAGGGTTTCTTGAGATGGTGCCGATGCTGGGCCGGGCCTCCCACTGTGGGCAGCCTGTGGCCAGCTCCCATGGTGCAGAAATGCCCTTTGTTGGCTGAACAAAGCAGCTTTGAGCTGAGCCCTTATCTCAGGCCGCGGTGAGATGGGACACCACAGATCCAGGCGGGAGCCGGCTGGCCAGCCTGGAAGGGTGCCCCCAGCAAGGGGGGCAGAGAAGGCTGCCAGAGGAGCTGGGGGAGGGCGTATGCCAGTGCCACCTCCCTCTACTGGGGTCTGCGTGGGCTCAGGAGAGAGGCAGCAGGCCCTGCAAAAAAGCCCCAGGGGGGCAAGAGCAGGCACAGGTGAGTTCACACTCACACAGGTGGGCACAGGCACAGGTAGTGCAGGCAGACACAGGTGGGCACAGGCAGACACAGGAAGTGCAGGCAGATGCAGGTGGGCACAGGCAGGCTTCCCTGGGTTGGGCCAGGACACTGGTGGGTGCCCCTCCTCCAGCAATTGTGCCCAGTGGGTCAGGAGCTGCTCATCCTTGGCTGGAGCCTGTGACTGTAAACAAAGCCAAAGACTCTGGGCACCTTGGAGGCAGGGCCAGGAAGGTGTGGCCTGCAGGGTCCTATTCATATTCCAGAGAGCTCAGTCACATATCCATCCTGCTGGCTGGATCCCTCAGGCTTCCACAGTGGGCAGAACCAACCAGGACAGACCACAGTGCAGGGCATGGTAGGGGCTGGGCAGCACACACCAGGCTTGGCACTGTGCCCTCCCTGGGAGCTAGTCAGCTGGCCTTGAGCCTGCCCAGCCTACAGGGCCTGGACAGTGGCTCCTCCTGCCCTGCTACTCTCTCTCCACCTATCTGCATCTGGTGCCCATGGGCTCAGGAGACAGTTCCTAAGTGGGCAGGGAGGAAGGGAGAAGAGATGCTGGTGGGTCTAGCGTCTTCCCAGCCAGCAGCCTCACTCCTGGGGCCCAGCTGATGCCCCAGCAGCTTCACAAGGGCTCAGCACCCCACCCCAGGGCTGAGACGGCTAGGTTGAGTCTGGAGCCCAGGATGAACAGCCATACCTGTGCCCAGCCAGGATGCCAGGGGTGCCTGGACTCTGCTGGTGGCTCTGCCTGGCTGGACGCAGCCTTTTCTCTGAGTGAGACCACCTGCAGGCCTTCAGTGCCCAGTGAGGGGCAGAGCCATGCTCCCTTGGCTCCAACTGGCCCCAGTTGGCTGAAGACAGACCTGAGGGTCCCTGGGGCTTCCTGTCTCCTGCTGAGGCTGAGGTCTGACGCCGGGGGAGCTCTGGCTACGCCCTGCACCCAGATCCATCCTATCGCCTGGGACCACAGAGGTGCTCAGATACGGAGCCCCCTCCCTCACCCCTGCCTTGGCCCTCCACCAGGCTTGAGGGAAAGGCCAACCCGTTTCTGCGGGGGCCCTCTGCCCCAGGTCCTCCCCACACCTGGGGCCTGGAGCCATACTTCTCTCCCTGCCTGTGAGCCGTGTCTTCAGTCATCCTGTTTTCCTGCCTGCCCCTGCTGTTCCCACAAGCATATTTTGGCATAAGAATAGCTTCTCTGGGAATGACGATCCCTGTTGGCTTCATTCTGAGCCCCCAGCCCAAGGAGGCCCCAAGGGCAGGCCCCAGCGCACAGCAGGCCTCTGACACAGGCTGGGCAGCTGCTTGGAGGTTGTTTCTCCAAGGAAACCCCTGCTCTGCCTGTTGGTAGCAGCCTGAGGTCAAGGTGTCAGCTGGAGCCCAGGGCCTGTCTGCCATTGGCTCAGGACAGGGAGCAGGTGGCCTCATCCTGGCTGCACCCATACTTCCCGACTGAGCATGTCTCCCAGAGGACATGGCGACTGCCAACCCAACCAGAACCTTCCTTTAAATTCGTCTAGGACTTTCAAAGCCATCCAGAACCTTCCTTTAAAGCCATCTGGAACCTTCATTCACTGCAGGCCAGTCCTCCCACCCAGGAAAGGAGAGTTCCTGGGGCTGAGCTGGGGTGCAGCTGTGGGGGCACCTGGCCAGTGGCAGTAAGAGAGACAGCAGTCCAAGGAGGGTGGGCAGGTGGGTGGGGGCCCTGAGCTGGGTTCACACCTGGTGGTCACCCCTGCCCCCACCCCCACCAGAGCCCCAGTGTCCTCAGTTACACTCAAGGGACTACACAGGGGTGCAAATACTCCCAGGTATTTGGTACCTGGGAGCTGCTAGGCCAACACACAGGCTGGGTATTATGATTAAAATAATGATGGTGGGATATTCACCACGTCAGTCACCCGCTTGCCTGCCAGCCTGCACCTGCACTTCCTGCGCAGGTCAGTGGAACCACCTCTTTAGATGCAATGTGAAGGGTCCACTATTGTCCAGAAGACTGTGCATTTCTGTTTCTTTTTTCTTTTTTGGTAGTGGGGGTTGAGCCCAGGGTGCTCTACCATGAGCCACATCCCCAGCTGTTTTTATTTTGAGACGAGGTCTTGCTAAGGTGTGCAGGCTGGGATTGCAGGTGTGGGCACCATGCCTGGTCCACCCCTGGTTCTTAGAGACCACTTTGCTGAGCTCAGTGCAAATGGGCTCAAGAGACCTGGACAAAATGGACAACTTCACCAGAACTCACACTAGAAAATACAGATAATCTAAACATACCAGTACCCACAGAACTGTCAGCATCACCCTCACCTCCAGGCACCGGTCACAGAATTCCCACCAACCCTGCAGGTGGATCATCCCAGAGAGCTGGGTAGCCTGCTTCCACCCATAACAGAAGAAAAAGCAAAAGGAGGAGGAGAAAAACTCCTGAATTTGTTTTATGAAGGCAGTGTAACATTAATGCCAAACCCAGCTAAAATTGCATGGATATATGAATACCACAGACAAACTTCTCTTTTGAAAAGTCAACACACAAGTCCTATGACAGTGTGAGCTTGCAGAACCCAGAGGGTACAAGAAGCAGAACACCTCCTTCCCACCTCCATAGTCCTTAGGAGGCCAAATTCTGGCCTACACCCCAGCTCTGAGCTCCTTCCCCCACTGTGGACACCACCCTCCATGGCCCGGCAGGTTCTGACCTCCAGTCCCTCACCCTTTGGGCCTTTGGCTCTTACAGTTCTGCACTGCACAGCCTTGCTGCTCCCCTGCCCAGGCCTCTATAAATAGTCCCCTCACTAAATCCCCCAGATTCCCTCCTCTGAGTATACCATCTGTTTACTTTCTGTACTCTGTATTATATGATTGTACCTCACCATTGACTAAATAAAAATAAAATAAAATAAAATATTCATTGATGCCTAAAAGGCATCTGATAATTGTAACAAAATCATTGATTTAGTAAAAAAAATCATAGGGGCTGGTGTGTAGCTCTGTAGTATAGTGCTTCCCCAGCATGTGCAAGGCTCTGTGTTCAATCCTTAGCACTAAAAAATACATAATAAAATATGATCGGGCTGGGATTGTAGCTCAACGGTAGAGCGCTTGCCTCGCATACGTGAGGCCATGGGTTCGATCCTCAGCACCACATACAAGAGAATAAAATAAAGACATTGTGTCCATCTACAATTAAAAAATATTTTTAAAAAATATGACCAAATACTTCATTTACTTGATAACATTTTTCTATCTTAACCCCAAACCAGCATATTCCTGAATGATCTAGAAGCATATCCATTAACATCAGCAATAGGACAAGGGTGTCCACCAATACTTACTATGGTTCTAGAGATGGCAGCCAATGCAATTAGACAAGAGAAAGAAATAAAGTTATAAATACTGGGAAAACAAGATACAAAATTGTCATTATTTGCTGATGTTTTGATCAAATACCTCAAGAGTCAAAAGATTTCAGGCAAAAGGAGAATTCCTTAAGCTGGCTGGGAGCAAAATCAATGCAGGAACCTCAGTACTCTCCATATGTACCAACAGCCCGTGTTTGAAGGAAAAGGTCCTCTTCATGACTGCAACAGAAATTCAGCCACTTCATAAGGAATATGTTAGGAGCTGGGCGCGGTGGCCACGCCTGTAATCCCAGAACACTGGGAGGCTGAGACAGGAGGATCGCAAGTTCAAAGCCAGCCTCAGCAACGGCAAGGTGCCAAGCAACTCAGTGAAACCCTGTCTCTACATAAAACACAAAACAGGGCTGGGGATGTGGCTCAGTGGTCAAGTGCCCCTGAGTTCAATCCCTGGTACCGGAAAAAAAAAAAAAGACTCAATGACAAAGATGTCAATCTCTTAAATAACTCTATAAATACGATGCTTCACCTTGGTGGGAGGAGGTTTTTTTTTTCTTTTTCTTTTTTTTTTTTGTGACACTGGAAATTGAACCACAGGGGCACCTTACCGCTGAGCTACCCCTGCCCCTTTTTATTTTATTTTGAGACAGGGTCTTGCTGAACGTTGCCCTCAGATTTGCCATCCTCCTGCCTCAGCCTAAACAGTTGGATGTCTTTTTCTCTCCTCTGTGAGAGATCCCTGAGGGAGGCTGGCAGCTGGGGCTGTGGTGACCCCGTCTCTCTGCCCAACCCTCCTGTCATGTGGTTCCCATTCCCACTTTGCCCAGTGGCCCCCAACTACTACTGGGGCCCCAGCCATCAGCCTTGCATTCCAAGCAGCTGGAAGAAATGGCAGCACAGCCCCTGGAAGCCCCACAGCAACACTCCCACTACCTCTTGGAGCTGCACCTGGTCCAGTGGCCACACTTCTCCGCAGTAGAGATTGGAAGAGCAAGGTCTGAATGCTCTGCTGCCTCAAGCAAGACTAAGTTACAAAGGAGGAGGAGAGAAGGCTGTGGATGTTGGGTGGGCTCCCGTAATCTGCCAAGGCGACGAGGGGGACGAGCACACCAGGCATTGAGCTGCACTATGAAGTGGCTGTGATTAAAACCACGTGCTACGGGCACAAGGGTCAGCCGAGGGGCCAGCCGGGCAGCAGAGCCCAGAAGTAGACTCAGACACCTGTGACAAGGACCGTACTGATTCTAGGACCCAGTTGCACCTTGGAACCAGGTAGCCAATGTCAAGGACTGAGGTTGGACCAACATCTGGCACTTCATAAAAGAACAGATTCCAGATGAACCAGAGACGGAATAATCAGACCACAAAGAATCGTGGGGAGAAAAGAAGCAGAGCTGGGCTTGAGCTCGAGGCCTCGCACGCTATGCACAAGTTCCTATAAAAACCTGAGGTCAGCTGGGCGCGGTGGCCACGCCTGTAATCCCAGCACTTTGGGAGGCTGAGACAGGAGAATCACAAGTTCAAAGCCAGCCTCAGCAACGGCGAGGTGCTAAGCAACTCAGTGAGACCCTGTCTCTACATAAAACACAAAATAGGGCTGGGGATGTGGCTCAGTGGTCAAGTACCCCTGAGTTCAATCCCCAGTGCCAAAAAAAAAAAAATTCTGCATAGCAAAAACCACTTCAAGCAGAGTCAAAGTCTGCCATTTGCAAACTATATCATAAGACAAAGGGCTAATTTGTCTCATATATAAAGAGCTCCAACAATTCAATAAAAAGGTTATTGATTCAGTAAGAGGAGAACAGAAAAACCAAGGATCTGAACAGAGAGGTCACATGAAGAAACATGAATGGCTCCCACATACATGGAGTGGTGCTCACAGGCACTCCTGGTGATGGAGATGCAGATTAGAACTGCACCAATAAAATGTCTGCTTCAGATTGGCAGTGGCTTTGAATACATGCTCTAATGGCAGCGGGAGGAGACAGGGACAACCCGTTGTTGTCAACAGCTACAGCCCCTGTGGAGGGGATTCTGCAGTATCTCCATGTTAGAAAGGGGATCTCCCTGGCCCCACTCTTAGGGATGCCTCCTGCCCACCCAACATTGGGAAAGAGGACATGCCAGCGCCGGGGAGAGGGCAGGCCTGTGTGGGCACAGTGGTCCAGAGACCCTGCTGGCTGCCCGCAGCGTCCTGCTGCGGAAGACCCCACAGGGCACTGCTGCTTTGGCAGGGATCCCGAGTTTGGAACGCGCAGCACAGGAGGGGCAGGGGCGGGCTGGAGCATGTGGGGCCAGAACCCCTGTTCCAGGTGCGGATCGCGGCTCTGAGGTACGTGCAAGGAATGGGGGTTGCTTATTCACTCATCAAACACTGCCGCGCTGGGCAGACAGCTCAGCCATGACCAGGAAGGCATCTTCTCAAGCTCAGATGGGACAGGATGGCAAGTTACGTCATGGTGCATGTGACCTCCCTTTGTGACAAGAACGTGCTATGCTGAGGATAAGCAGAGGGGCACCTGCTCAGCTGGGTAGGTGGAGGGGCTGAGCGAGGCCAAGGCCAGCGTGTGCTCCTCCACAGGGGACGGCCCCCTGGCCGGCTGCACAGGGCTGCTGGGAAGGCCTGCGTCTGGGCTGGGTGGGAGCCTCATCAGCATCTCATTTGCATGGCTATTCACCCTCCATGCATTCCCAGCCGCCCAGCAGCCGGGTGTCCCCTAGTGCTGCCCCCTCCCCAGAGGAAAGGACAATGGGGTGGGGTGGTGTGGGGAGGGGCTGTCCAGCCAGCCTGGCAGGGCCATTGTGTGCAAGGCCGAGTGTGTGCGTGGAGAGGCCTTGGCCACTGAAAGACACAAGCATCCCAAGAATGCTGCCTGAGCTGGGGGACTGCTGGAAGCCCCCGATGCTGGCCAGTCCAGCACCCAGGACCAGGCCACCTCGAGCCCTCCCGTCACTCACCAGATCCAGGCAGGGAGTGAAGAGAAATGAGACTGGCGAGGTCTAAGGCCCAGGGCTTCAATGTGCGGTGACTCAGGTTGTGTCCCGCAAACCGGAGGGATGGTTGCTGACCTGGGCAGCCCTGGCCTCCCAGTGGCCTGGCAACCTCCTCATTGCCTTGTGACCTTGCAGTAAAATGGGACAGGAGCCCGGGTCTGAGAAGGCAGGAGGAGAGGAGGGACGCTCTTTGACAGTCCATGGCGCGAGGGCTGGGGGTCGGTCCTGCAGAGCTTCCAGAAGTCAGCTGCCCAGAGTCCTGGCTCCTGTCCCGCCCTAGCAGGTTCCACAGGACAGCAGGGCTGGAGAGACCCCGGGAGCCCCAGGAGGTCCAGGTGGCTGAGGTCGAATGGCAGTGCTGGAGACCAAGCCCTCATCTCAGCCTCTCCCGTGGCTACTCCAGGGAGGGAGGGCAGGGAGGCTCGGTGCTGTTTCCACCGCTGTTTTCACGGGCACTTGAGAACGTCCCTAAAGCACCTCACTGCTTTAGTGCTGGCCTGGCTCACTCTAGGGACTGGGCAGAAGGGACATTCTGGCCTGCTCCAAGGGCAGAGATGGAGGGGACAGGAGTCACCCCATGCCCACGGTGGCTGGGGGCTCAGAGTCTGGGCCCCAACTGGCTGCATGTTGCTGTGTGATCCCTGCTCCCAGACTTGGTTTCCCTGTCTATAAAACGTGGATGGTGACTGTCCACCTGCCGGGGCCAAGATAAGAACTCAGACCAGCACCCTGAGCTGCAAGGGGGTGGCAACCATCACACCTAGGGAGTCAGGACACACCAGGCGGGTACCCTGGTGGGAGCAGCACTTCCAGAGGGAGGCTGAGTCCCCCGTGCCAGGCGGGCAGGTTCTCATGAGCCTCAAGAGCAGCTGTGGCTTGCAGGGACACCAGGAAAGGAGGGCAGTGGGGAAAGAGGCCTGACCACCACGACTGTCCAGTAGTCGTGGCAAGTCTGGGCAGCCTGGGGGCATCTGAGGGTGCAGCCTAGGTGGGAGTGGGGCACACAGGAGCCTTTCTGCCAGCCCACCTCAGGCCAACAAATGGCAGGCGCAGGGCCAGGGGCTATCTCCACCATAAGCCCACTCAGGGCAGGAGCTGCCCCGGCCCCCCACCTGTGTCTTGCCTGGGTACTGGGCTTTCCCTCCTGTCTGGACTGCTCTGAGCCTCCCGGCCTAGGGACCCAGAGGCAGGAGTGGGCATCGCCTGGAGAGGAAGGCCCATCCCCTCCCGGAAGCCGGGCAGCTGCTCCAGGCCCCAGGCTCCTGGTGCAGCTGAGGGGTCCAGCCTGGAGGACGAGGGCACAGGCACCCGTTTTCACTCTCACTAGAGCTGCATACAGCCCAGGGCGCCCACCCTCTGCGAGAGCCCTCCTCCTACCTATTCAGGGGGTCAAAAGGGACCCTCTCTCTGGCCCTGCAGAGAGGAAGGGGCAGGAGCAGGCAACCATCTCAGCCAGCTCTGGCCTCGGCTCCACCCTTCCTGGTGGCCTCCTTGTCCTTTGCCTGGCCCCAGCTCAGCTCCCTGGCCCTGGCTGGACGCTGGGCCACAACAAGGCAGAAAGGAGCCCTGGACCCAGGGTGAGGGGCCGCGGGGACAGGAAGGGAGAGCAAAAACTGTTTATATGCAGGGCAGGCCCAGACTCCAGCTGCCTTTCACCCCGGATGTGGGCGGGAGAGCTGTCCACCAGTCAGAGCTGTGAATGTGGCCACGGAAGGCCTGTGTCCCAGGCCTGGTCCAGCCTTTTCCTGCCTCTGAAGATGCCCTAGGGGAGCACGGGGTCCTTGGCCCCAGAAGGTGACCTTACCCACCCTCCACCGTGGACCTGTTTCAGAAGAGGTGCTGGGTTGGAGCCTAGCATGCACTGCGGGCAGGACCAGTCCCTGAAGGAGTCCGCTCGCCTGAGGCCCAGGATCCCCAGACTGGGGAAGCTCAAGGCTGGGGTAGGGCCTGCAACCCGCGAGCCCACCTCCCACTCTGGCTTTTTAAGCTGAGGTGAAATTCCCATGACACAAGAGCGACTTGGAGCTGCCCGCCAGAGCCCAGCGCTTCTGTACCACCCGGCGGCCACCGCCTCTCTGGTTCCAGAGTGCCCTGGCCACCTCAGGAGAACTCCACTCGTGTGGGCAGCCACCATGTTCCTCCCCCTGCCCAAGTGCTTCCCGTCTCATCCCTCCAGGTTGCCCAGTCTGGACATTTCTCAGGACCCACGCCCCACAGCAGGGCCTTGGGCACCGCCTTCCTGTGCGTGGAGCCTGTCCCGGCCCCTTCCCGCCCTCGGCTCCTGAGTCCCTCGGTGTTCCTTTGCTGGCCTTGGCCTGGCTGCAGCTCAGGTTATCCCACTGGCCTTGCACTGTCCTGGGAGGAGGCAAGGACTGCCTGGCATTCAGGGGAGAAGAGGAGGTCCTGGGAGGTGAAGTCACAGGCAGGGGCCTCCCCAGGAGTCCTGCAGCTTGGTCCTCACCTGGAGGAGCAAAGGAGAGGAGGAGATCTGTCACTGTGTTACTGCTCCCTCCCCAAGGCAGAGTGCCCAGAAGGGAGCACATGGAAGGGACAGGGGACAGAAAGAGAAGGGCAGGCGCGGGGGGCCTGGGGGGGTGCATGCCTGTAATCCCAGCACTGTGGGAGGCCGAGACAGGAGGATCCCGGATCCCAAGTTCAAAGCCCGCCTCAGCAACAGCGAGGCGCTAAGCAACTCAGTGAGACCCTGTCTCTACATAAAACACAAAATAGGGCTGGGGATGTGGCTCAGTGGTCGAGTGCCCCTGAGTTCAATCCCTGGTACCAAAAAATAAAAGTAAGGAACAGAAAGGACCAGGGAGCCCAGGAGCCTAGGAGGCTGGGAGCCTGGGAGCCTGGCCCTGTGCAGGCCTGCTGGCCTGGAGGAGGCTTGCCCAGGCCCATCCCACCCAGCAGGGAGAAGGAGATAAACGCCCCACTTAGCCTCCTAATTGCTTTGCTCTTGTGTGAGTATCCAGGTGATTAATGGTGGGAAGATGTGCCGCTGCACACTGACAGGTCCCGGGCCTGGGCAGGCCTTTCCCAGCCTGGCCATCTCCCTGTTTGCTCCAAGCTCTTCTCTGAAATTAAGTTTTCAGCAGAAAGAATAGAAATTATTTGGAGGGAGATGTACACAGCCCAGCCCCAGCCACTCCTAGATGAAGGTGGCCCAGAGGGAGGCCCCTCCCCGGCCTGCAGGGCCTGAGCCTGGGCCAGCACAGCCTGAGGGTGGTTTTCCAAAAGGAGGGGCAGAGGGCTCAGGGAAGGGCCTGCAGGGTCCCAGGCTCTCAAAGGGCAGAGCATCCCCATGACCCAGACACCTCTGACCAGGGAGAGGCCAGGAGGGTAGCTCTGCTGGGGTGTGGGTGTGGGCCATCTGCCAGACACTGCCCTGGCTCCTCCCCTTGGTGTGGCCATTAAAGGGGTGGAGGGGCTTGGGGATTCTGGGGGAGGCTCAGGCCTGTCCCTGGAACTTAAAGTCTCAGGGTACTCCAGGAGGTCCTAGGAACCACCAAGATGCAGGATGTGGCTGCTGGGGCCGTCTGTTCCCACTCCTGCCTCTACCTTTTTCCTCCACGTGACTCAGTTTCCCTGCCTTTAAAAAGGGCCTCGTTCACACAGTTGTGAGAGTGCACCAGAAAAAGCAAGAGTCACAGACAGTGTCGGCCCAGGGCCGTGCCCATGGGGTGAAGGTGGGCTCTCACTTTGCCCGCCCCCCACCCCAGGAGCCCTGACCTAGCACACAGTGCTCAGGATGGCGCCTGCATCCTCCACCTTGGCTGGGACAGGGACACCAGAGGGCTGGCTGTGCGGGCTCCAGAGTTGCCCAGAACAACCATCCAGCCTGGCAGGCCCTGCTGCAGGGGGCTGGACGCAGTCTGGTACTCCAGGGCCGCTTCGGTGCTTCCTTGGGCCCACTGCGCTCAGGGACTCAGGTCCTCTTCCCTCGGCCCTGTGTGAGGCCGGTCTCACCCTAGAGCCAGTGCGGAGGGAGGGACAGAAGTTTGGACCTTGGAATTCCCACTGCTGGGCTGATCCTTGCCTCTGGACTGAGCGTCCACGGATGGCCTTCCTCCATGCACCCCGGGGAGTCTGCTTGTTGGGGAGGGAACTGGCCCCCACCCAGCGCCCGCTCAACAGCCCAGAGACAGGCCTGGAATCTGGGGCCTGTGGTGGGGGCGGCTCTCTGAGCTGGGGGTGAAGACTGAGGCCTGTAAATCAGCTTTGTGGGATGGTCCCAGCACAGCAGAAGGCGCAGGGGCCCGGCCACGCATCCCACCGTGGGAAGACCAGCTGTGCGCGGGTATTTCCTGCCTCCCACATGTGTGTGTCCTGCAGCCGTGCAGGGGTCGCTCTGCCAGCTGGGAGTCCTCCCTGTGCAGCCCGCTCCCCACCTCCAGCCCGCGCACATTTCCCACGCTGAGGTCGGGCCTCAGGCACCGCTTTGCAACTGCTGGTCTGCAGCCTCCCCTCACTCTTGGGCTGTTTCCAGGTTCCCCGGGCGGTGAACAGCGGAGCCAGGCGTCTCCCAGTGGTGGCTCCCGGGTGCCCTGCAATTTCCTCAGGAGTGGCTCCCAGTAGCAGAGCAGCCAGGTCACAACATTTAGTGCCTTCACTACCCGAGACCTCTGGAGTCCATCTGGGATCCATCGGGGTGGAGAAGGACACTGTTTCCTGGGGCTGGACCTTCCCACGGAGCCAGGGCGTGCCTGCCTGAGTCCTCGCTCCAGGCAGCGCTCTGCCGGGCAGGAGGGTGTGCGGCTTGCCCAGCTCCGTGCTCCCAGTCTCAGCGGCATGGGGCAGGTGCGCTCTCCAGGGCGGATTCAGAAAGCCCTTGGATCTGCTGGGCTGCTTCACCCATGAGGAGCTCTTGCCAGAGACAGAGGACCTGTCCGAGGGCTGTCAGGGACACCTGCCACCAACCCCAGGTTGACCTGGACTGCCCTTCCCCCAATGGGCCTCAGTTTCCTATGTAGTGCTCCAGCTGGGGCGCCTGGGCAGCCTGACAGGGTCACAGCACAGACTGCAGGGGCCATGTGGGCGGGGCCCCTGCCGAGGCAGCAGGCCGGAGCTGGGCTTGTCTACGGGGTTGAGTGGGCTCCTGAGAAGTTCCCACGTGACCAGTGACAGAGCCGATAGCCAACAGCTGGCTCAGAGAGGCGGGTGGATAGACAGGTAGAAGCCGGCGCTTCCTGCCGACTTCACACATTTTGTGGAGCCTTTGACCCAGCTCTTTCCTTTTTCACAGGGGCCCCCAGCCCCCCATGGACTTTCCTGTTTACTGCACCCAAAGGCAGGCCTGGACCTGGATGGCTGGGGCTAGTTGTCTGATTCTACTGTTGGCTTCAACCCAGGTCCCAGGGCTGCTGGTCAGCTGGGTTGGACAGGCGGGGCACAGCCAGCAGGTCTCAGCCCATTCCCTCCCACCCAGGGGCCCTGCTCACTGCCCATCCTGTAGACGCTGTCCTCAGACCCAGCAGCAGAGAAGGGACTTGCTGAGGACTTAGAGCCTGGGCCTTCTCGCACCAGAGCCCTGCCCTTGAGCATCCACAGGTGGGCTGAGAGGCTGTCCAGGCCCCAGAGGCTGTGACTCCTGAGGCTGGAGTGCGGAAGTGGCCTGCGTGGGGCTTGGCTCAGGGAGCAGTGAGATCCTGGCCCCGCCATCCTGGGACATCTCCCACTGTTCCGTCAACACCTTACCCACCCAGCCTGGCTGCAAACTCCAGGCTGGGTGTGTTGGACTACCAGGTGTCTCAGGGATGAGGGTACAGGAAGAGCAGACTACAAAGCCCCTACATTGACCTCTGCATGACCACAGGCCCAACTCAGCTTCAGGCTGATGTCTCCCAAGGGGCAATGTAGAGAGCGTGCATGGAATAGTCTAAACTTTTCATGAAGTTTACCCAGGATTTTCAACCCCTGTATCTTTTTTAATCCCCGGCCCACCCAGTGGGAAGAGTGGGGCAGGCAGAAGTATCTCCATCACTCAGCTGAGGAAGGTAAGGTGAGTACTCAGACCCCTGGTTCATGGCAGAACAGGGCCTGGAACCCAGGCCTTCTCCAGTTGGTGAGTGGCACTGTGCCAGGGCCTCGTTTCCTACCCCAGGAGGGGCAGCCTTCCCGGCTGGGCTGCACCCTGGGAAGACTTCCTTCCTCCAGGCCAAAGAAAATGAGCTACCCTTGGACAGGCGCTGTTGTCCTGGGGTGCGGCAGGAGGCTGGAGGGCAGGGCCTGAGACAGCTGGCTGTGGACCCCAGTGGCAGGTGGTGGCCAATCTAGCAGCAGGGTACCCCTCCTAGTGAGGCTGCGCCCTCCTTTCAGAGGCATTACCAGTCCTCAGGGCCCAGGGGACACCCACCTCCTCGACCCCAGCACTGAGCACCTGCTCCCTGCTGGGACCACACCACGGTGGACCAACTCAGGTCAGCCACTGCAGGTCACTGTCCACATCAGGATGGGGTGCCCTTGGCTGTCCCCAGTCCCTCTTCAATCCAGCCAGGATCCTCCCCACACTCTGCCCCCCTGCGTGTGTTGCTGACACAGTACCCTGGGCACTGCTGGAGCTCTTATCCCCCAGTTTGTGGGTGTCTGGAAGCTCAGGGCCTTAGCCCTGGAGCCAGGTGGTGGAGATGGGTCCCTGGCAGGCTGGGTCCTCACGCCACAGAGGAAGCTGCCTCTGAGAGTAAACAGAATCCATGCTCTGGCCTCTGGCGGTGGGGCCCTGGGCACCTCTGATCCCGCTATGAGGCTCTGAGGTCCCTGAACACCTGGGTGAGGAAACACCTGCTGTCTGGGGCCAAGGCGGCAGGCGCAGCTCAGCAGCCGCTTCCCGCGGAGCCAACGCCCGTTCTGCTCCTGCCACCAGCCCCAGCCCAGCTGGTCGGCAGAGAGGAAGTGGCACAGGGCGGGGGTCCTCTGCTGGAGGAAGGGCCCCTCATGGGAAGGGGGCTATAAGTCAGAGGCACGCAGCGGTACAGCCCCTGGCCTGGCCTCAGTGGGTGGACACAGGGTCTGTAGTGATAGGCTTTGGGCCAAGACCCTTCCTTCCCAGGGTGCAGCAGAGATGGCTCACGTCCCTGGAAGACGGGCTCTGCACTCAGCCTGGGCCCGCGCCCAGACACAGAGCCCAAATATGGGCGGAGGGTCAGGGGGAGTGGGTCTCCAGCCATGCTGTCCACACAAGTGCTGACCACAGCCAGGCCAGGGCCGATGCTCTAGCACTACGCTCAGAGCAGGTCCACCCCAGGTACTGGAAGCCTGAGGCACAGAGCAGGACAGTCCAGCTCGCTAGGGTAGCTGAGAGCACCTGGCGGGGGTAGGAGGTGGGGTCCTGGCTCCAGAGCCAGGAAAATTAGAAAAGAGGACCAGACCCGAGGTCCAGGAACAGGCCAGGGTCCACGGGCCACAGAGTCCCCTCCCGCTCAATGTAGCCGGCCCAGCCCCAGAGCTATTGACATGGGTCGCTGTCCTCATGTGTCCCACTTATCCTGACCACGGCCACTGCCAGGCCATAGCGGCCTCCATCACAGTGGGTCAAATGGTGTCTCAAGACACTCAAGTGACTTCTGGAATACATCTCACCTTGACTTAAATTCCTTTCCCTTTGGTTCCATCAGACTGGCCTGTGCCAGAAGCTCCCTGCCCATTCAGAACACAGGCTCTTCCTCCAGGTTCCAAGGACCCTGGGCTACTAGGGTGAGCTCCCCTGTCTCTGGAGGGGAGTGGCAGCTGGCAGGTGCAGGATAGAAATGGTGCTGGAATCTATCTGTCCATCCCACACTGTGCCAAGCAAGCAGGACCCGCCCACGCTTGTCCTCAGTGAGTGCAGAGCCAGAGAGGCCAGGGCTCGGATGAAGGTGTGTGAAGATGGTGATTCCAAGTCATGGTGATGGTTCAGGGGTGCACTCCAGCTTTAGGACAGGGTCCTCTCTGTAGCAGGGTCATGGGCAGCGTGACTTTTCTATGTGGATTTGTTTGAATCTTTGTAACGGGAGAGCTGTTTTCATTTGCGTTTAAAACAATTTAACCAGTGACCATGAACATATTTTTTCCCTAAACTGGCCTTGAAGTGAAAAAACAAGTTGCTCCTCACAGGGGACATGGAGGAGCAAGCCCGGGCAGGACAAGCCTGGGCCCCTCTGCTGACAGCATGGCCCAGCTCTGAGGTTCCCTGCCTCAGTTTCCCTGCTAGGGAGGCTCAGCTGCCCTGGCTGTGCTGTGGCCAGGAGAGCAGGGTCCCTGTCAAAGTCCGTGTTCCTGAGTCCACCTCCAGGCTGCTCTCCGATGGCTGGCCTTCCTGCCACTTCCACAACTAAGCAGCAGGTCCCATGGGGGAAGAGGCAGGGAGGTCCATCCCACTGGAAGGGTCAGAGGGGGACCCTTTTCCTGGGCTCTGCTCTCCTTTGGGGATGAGGGCAGCAAGGCCACCCGGGGGCAGACCTAGCTGAGATAGACTCCTTCCACGGGTGCCCTTTCTGTCTCTGGACCTGCTGGGGACTGGGCGTGGTGCAGGCGCTTGCTGGGAGCGGGTACCTGGGCTCTTCTGCCCCCTCCAGTGAGAAGCTGGTCTGAGTCTCAGATCTGCTCTCCGGCTCCTGGGGCAGGAGAGGCCCAGAAACAGACTCACCCCAGACAGGCCACCCCTGTGCCTGTGGGCTGCCCTCCTGGCCCTGTTCTAGCCCCCTTCAAGAGGAGAAGAAGGTCTCAGAGAGGAGTGGCCACTTGTCTGAGGCCCCCAGCCGTGAGCAGGAGCTGTGGTGACCCCAGTGCCTTCCAGCGGGGTTGGGCCACGGTGCTGCCTATCCTGGCAGCAGACTCTTAAAGAGGGATCCCGGGGCTCCCACTGCTGGGTCAGGACACAGTTGCAGGAGGAGCACTGTGTGAATCTGACCGCAGTCCTGGCAGCGGGCTGCTCGGCTTCCTCCCTGCTGCTGTCTGCTCGCCCCATGGGCCCATCCTTCTCTAATATGTTACTCTTCCTAGCTGGGCGCGGTGGTGCACACCTGTAATCCCAGCACTCTGGGAGGCTGAGACAGGAGAATCGTGAGTTCAAAGCCAGCCTCAGCAAGGGCGAGGTGCTAAGCAACTCAGTGAGACCCTGTCTCTACATAAAACACAAAATAGGGCTGGGGGTGTGGCTCAGTGGTCGAGCGCCCCTGAGTTCAATCTCCAGTGCCAAAAATAAATGAAAAAATGTCACTCTTCCTTCTGGGGATCCCATGATTCCAGGCCAGGTGCTGCGGCCCTGACCCGGGTAGGTTTTTGGTGACTTTGTCCCTCACCCTTCTGGTCCAGCTTCACATTGGTGATGGTTCGCTGTGGCTTTGTCTAATCTAGAAGCTGGGGACCCAGGTCCCAGCTTTGCTTCTGATAAAGAAGAGCCCTAGCAGGCTCCAAAGCACAGGCTCCTGGTGCCACCATTAGGTTGGCATTGGTGCCCTTGGGGACACTGGGCATGGCCTGCCATGTTTCCAAGGAGTCTGGCCCCTGAGGGTTCAGGAGGGCAGCATCTCCCTCAGCCTCCTCCAAGGAGCTCAGCCTTCTGCGACTTCAGCTTCACCATGTTGACTTCTGGAGTCCCAGGGAAACGACCGCCCTCACTTCCTTTCCACTTTCAATGCCACCTGGGGGGCGTTGTATCCCATCCTAACCCTGTCTGGCTTTTGACTCCTCCTTGGGTAGGCTGGAACAGTGCGTCTGGACACGGAAATCTGGACATGGTGCAGTCCTGCCCCTGCCTCCAGCTGCCATTGGGGCTCTGTGCTCAGGGACAGAGCTAGCTCAAGGCTCGGTCAGCCCTCCGTTCTGGAGCACAGCAGCCCAGGCTTGGACCAGCAGTCGCTGGCTTGCTGTGGGTGCCACTGGCCCCACTGCCTTAAGTCACGGTGACCTGTCAGAAACCTGAGGAGAGGTCTGTGGGCCTCGAGCCTCAGGCGGCAGGTGTGCTAACACAGCTGCCCACAGGCCTCAGGAAGGCCCTGCCTTCCCTCCATCGCCAACAGTCGTGGGCAAAGCCGTCAAGTTCAGAAGGTGCCTCATCCTCAGGAGACTCCGCTGCCCATGTCAGTTTCCTGACTAACCAACTGCCGCAAACCTGGTGGCTTTCCACCACAGAAATGTGAGCTAACTAGACCCGGAGGCCGGGCGGAGGTCAAGGCCAGGCCGTCCCTCTGAAGGCTGCAGGAGGACGGCTCCTGCCTTTCCCCTGGTCCCCGGGTTCCTAGGTTTGTATCCACATGGCTCCTGGCTCTGCCTGTCTTCTCAGGGCCTTCTCCTCTGGATTCACATTTCCCTCTCCCGAGGACACCATACGCTGGGTTAGGGCCACCCTCGTTTTTTTTGCTTGATTACTGGGAAGACCCTACTTCCAAATAAGGTCACATCCACAGATTCCAGGGGAACCTGTCCAACCCTTCTTTCAGGGGGGATACGATTTAACCCATAACATCTCCTGAGCAGGGGCAAGTGACGACCAGGGAGCCCCTCCTGGTGGGAGGAGCACAGCTGAGGGAGGGTGACCTTCCCAGCATTCCAAGGCAGCTACAGCCTGCGCTCACCCACATCAGCTCTTTGGGCTCCATGGTCCATCCCCACGGTACAGAGAAGAGGGTCGAGGACAGCAGAGGACAGTGCACTGGGAGCTGTCTGGGAAACCTTCTTCCCTTGCCCTCAACTACTCAGGGAAGCCCGCCTGACCCACTGAATGGTGCTCAGCCCCTTGTGGCCCAGACACACCTCCAGGCTCCACCAGGAAGGGCCTTGTCCTGCTCCCTGGTCCCCAGAGGCCAGGTCCACAGAAGCAGCTCCACGAATAGGTTCAGGATCCACAGAAGACCAGCCACCCTGCCAGTCGTAGCTAGTTGGGGGCCCAGCACACTGACCGTCACAGAGACAGACGGACAGATGGATGGAGCTGCACGGCCTGCCTTGGTCAGGTCTCCTGGGCCCGACAGCGCTCTGCAGCAGCCCCCAGGGCACTGGAGGGCCTGGGACAGGCCTCTCTCCTGTCTCCCCCACCAGCCTCCCAGGCTTCCAGGCTCTGGGGACGGAGCACAGGCGTCTGAACACAGACCAGACGCCATCTGCTTTGCTTCACTTTCTCCTTGGAAGGCACTCCAAGGCTCATTCTTAAAAAAAAAAAAAAAAAAGTTTGTGCTGAGGATTGAACCTGGGGCCCTTTACCACTGAGCTACATCCCTAGACCTTTTTTTTTTTTTTTTTAAATAAATGTTCCTTTTTTAAAAAATATTTTTTTAGTTGTAGATGGACACAATGTCTTTATTTTATTGCTTTGTATGTGGTGCTGAGGATCGAACCCAGGGCCTCATGCATGCGAGGCAAGCGCTCTACCACTGAGCTACAATCCCAGCCCCTATCCCTAGACCTTTCTTAGTTTTGTTTTTACTTTGAAAGAGGGTCTCACTAAGTAACTGAGCCTGGCCTTGAACTTGTGATCTTCTAGCCTTGGACTCCTGAGCCTGGGATTACAGGTGTGGTCACCTGTAATCTTGTGCTGAGGATTTGTGCTAAGAAACAAACTTTATGATGACCACACTCAGGACCCCAGCTTTGGGAAAGGAGGACAGACCTCCACCACCATGAGTGAGGGCTCTAGGGACAGGAGAGGTGGCTCAAGTCAGACTCATCACAGTGGCCCACCTCCCCTAGCCCTGCCTGAGTGTCCTCCAGGCCCAGAGGGACTTAGCAGCTAGGTGGTGGAGGAGGGGAACCCCACACACTCATCCCTCACAGGAAGAGCCTGGCCAATCACCTCCTCTTGCCCCTGCCCTCAGTTGAGGGGATCCAGCATTCTTTTTTTTTTTTTTTTTGGTACTGGGGATTGAACTCAGGGGCACTGGACCACTAAGCCCCATGCCCAGCCCTATTTTGTGTTTTATGTAGAGACAGGGTCTCACTGAGTTGCTTAGCGCCTCGCCGTTGCTGAGTCTGGCTTTGAACTCGCGATTCTCCTGTCTCAGCCTCCCAGAGTCCTGGGATTATAGGCTTGCGCCACCGCGCCTGGCTACCAGTATTCTTTTGATGTGTGGCAATCAAAGAGTGGAAAAACTAATAATTCTGTGAGGCCTCCTGCCCTTCTTCAAGCCACAAACCTATCAGCATAGGGTTGCCCGGCTTGGGCAGACCAGGAGTCTGGGCCCTACGTGTGAGCCTGCCTGATATCTTGGGCAAGGTGCTACCCTGGCCCTGGGGTTCCTGTGTCCTCTGGCTGGGCTGCCTATCCACTACAGGGATCCTCTGGGAACTGCATGGAATTCTATCATGGCCTGCAGGCTTCTCCATCACCCAGAGGATTCCAACCTCCCTTTGGCCTCAGGGGCAGTCTTGTGTGATTCATGCTGTGCCAAGGGTCTCAAGTGGCTATGACAGCCCTTGGAGAGGGTAGGGTGGGGCGGGGTGCCCAGAAGGCCTCTCTTGGGTTGGGGAGGCACCCTCCCAGCCACCTGAGGCCTTGGACCCAGTGAAATGCTGAATTGTGACGCATGGCCCCCAGGGCCAAGAGAAAGAGGAGAGCGGATGGGAAGCCCATCCAGGACCCAGAAGTGCCGAGGGCTTGTACATTCAACTGGCATTTGCCACCAAGGTGCCTGGCCCTGTTTCAGTGGCCCAGAGCAAGTCTCTGACTAACCCAACATTCCCACGCCAACCCTTAGCAGCGCCTCTGTTTTTTGGCAATTTTCCCTCTAGCTGTCAAGGCAAAAATACAGAATTCTGGTCTTACTTAGGGTTGTCGGGGGGTTTTCCCTTCCCCTGGGGACCCGAAAATAGCTCACAGATGTGCCCTACCTGCTAATGTTTGCGCTGGCATTACTACTCCAGAATGAGTCCCTGAGCTCCCTGTAACCCAAACCCCGACTTCCAGGCCCGTTTTGTTTTTGAGAGGAGGCGTGGGGGGAGCGTGGGGGAGGACGGAAGCTCTAAACATGTCTAAATGTGTCTGGAGCAAATTCCAGGAAACCCAGGCCCCCTGAGAGCCCAGTGCCCAGGGCTGGGGCTCTCACAGGAGGATGGAAAGGTCTGCCAGGCGTGTGCTCCACATGGAGGCTGCTGGGACCAAGGACTTGCCTTGGGGAGCCACCTTTGTCCCCGTCCTGGAAAAAAAAAACGAACTTTCTAAAAAAGAGAGTTCTCCGGCTATTTTTACCCCTCGAAAGGAAGACAAGGACAGGGACGGAAAGGAGGAGGAAGAGAGAAAGAGAAGAGGGAGGGAAGAAAGAAAAGGGAAGGAAGAGAGGAGGGGGAAGAAGGAAGGAGGGAGGTGGGGGAAGCGTTTGTCTCTGTCAGTGACTCAGCCTCGGAGGCCAAGTTGGTGCGAGCTTCAGGGGCGGGGCCTGGGAGTTTCGTCCCCTGGGGCCTTTTCTTTTTGGAGAAAGTTCTGAGCTACAACCGGCTAGGGGCCAAGCTGGGTGGAAGCTCCTCTTCCCTCAGGCTCTTCAGGGGTCCTTGGGCCCCAGCTGCTTGGGATCCCAGGGGTCTGGGTTGTGGGCGTCTAGACAGAACCTGGGCTTGGCTGGGCTTCACATCCTGCTCAGAGCCTGTGTCCCCTGCACAGCATAGGCAGAGACAGCTTCCCTGTGAGCCCAGGCCCTGCCTGGAGGTGCTGGCCTCTGAGTTTAGTCTCCCAGTGCCCAGCCTGCCTGTTACTCTTCCTAGGAGCCCCTTGGTTGGGACAGGCCTTGGGCAGGCATGACACCTGGGGTCTCCATCCAGTTACTGCCTGACTTTGCAGTGATCCAAGAAGTAGCAGGCGCAGGCCACTGACCCAGGCCCAGCTCAGCCCAGGCTCTGCGGGCAGCTCAGGGGAGCTGGGGGCCTGGGAAAGTCCAGTGAGACCCCCTTCTCCGGACCACCTGTATCTCTTGTGTCCACAGTTAGGGCAGGTGGATCTGACCCCTAAGACACCAGGAACGACAGGCCAGTGGCCTCTGCCTGAGCTCACACTGCACTCCCAGCCAGTGGCCCACCTCTAGAATGGCACCAGCCTCCCATGGCCAGGCCTGCAGCCTCAGGGCCCACTAACCGGGGCCTCACAGCTCACCTGCTCTGGATCTGGGTGCCTATCTGGGGACTTGCCCGGGCAGCACTCCTGGGCCTCTGTGTGGAGGGGAGCAGCAGGGATGTGTCTGGCACACTGTCCCTCCTTCCTGGGCCTTGTGGGCAGCGGGGACTCCAACCTGTGACTGCTGGGCCCCTGAGTAGACACGGCATGGGTACAGTCTTGGGTACCTGTTCTTGCAGCTGGGCCTAGCGGGGTGTCCAAGAGCTGACCAGGGCAACACCACGGCGGCCTCCTTGGGAAGCCCTGTGACTGCCCGGGGAGGCCCAAGCCTGTGATGCTCTGAGCCCACTCTCCTCAGCTTGCATCTGGCATGGGTCAGCAAACCATTCAAGCATTTGTGTCCAGGTGCCAGGACCCGGCAGGGACAAAGCCAGCCCTAGAGGCCCAGATACACAGGTCAGCCAGACTATGTGGTCAGGATTGAGAGCAGAAGACCCAGGAGCTCTAGGATGGCCTCTGTAGGACAGGAAGGACACAGCCTGGGTACCCGGCACAGGCCGCTGGGGATGTATAGTTGGTGTACCTGGAGCAACACCACAGGCCACTAAATCACATTTGGAAAGATGCTCAGACCTCTGGGAGAGGTTCCGTGTGGTGCTGAAGTGGAAGAGGCAGGCAGGAATTAATGTCACTCCAGTAGAAAGGGAAACTGAGGCACAGGGCGGGGCAGGCTGCACAGGGCACCAGTCAGTCAGTGGCCCTGACTCGGAGTCCAGTGTTTGGGCATAGCAGCTAACAGACAGGTCTGGGTCTGGGCCTGGCCATGGTGGGCACGGAGGTGGGGCACCAGGTACCCTCAAGGTGGGGTACTTCCTGGGCCTCCAGGGTCAAGCTCAGTAAGCAGCTCAGACATTTTACAAATCAGCTTCAAAAGGTGGAGTCCTCCCTCTTGGTGGTCTGGAATGTTCTTATATCTGCTTCCTTGGCACCCCCACCCGGGATGCCCCACACCCTGCCCAGTCTCTAAGCCCTTGCCTCTCCCCTCTAGTTCAGTTCCTGAGCCACTCCACCCGGGTGCCACTAAGCAGAGCTTCCTCTGTGCCCTGCGCCCAGGCCTGATTGGGCCAGTCTCCTCAAGACTTCTCTGAGGCTCAACTTCCCTCCTGAAAATGGGGAGCATCAGGCTACCTGTCCCTAGTGCAGCAGGGTCATGCACTCAGTTGGGTCCTTGTAGGACTCCTTGTCTGGGAGGCCCAACCCTGCTGCCCCCCGCCCCCAAACAAGCCATTGATGACCCTCCTCCTCAGGAAATCAAATCACTCTGACACTGGATCCAGACTGTACTGAGGTCACCTGGGGGGTTATAACACATAGCACCTGGGGCTGGGTACACAGCAGGCACTCCTTACATGTTTCTGGGTGCTGACCTGGCATTTGGCATGGAAAGCACTTTGATTTACTTACGGCCTCTGGAAAGCAACAGTAGTGCCCAGCAAGATCTGCCCCCTTCCCTCCCGTTAAAGGTGCCCCCAGGTCTCTGGAGGGGAGGGAGCAGGACTGACCAATTCAGTCCTGGGGTGCAGGGCCCAAGCTACCCCTTGAGCTTTAGGAGAAGACTCCCCTTCAGAACTCACTCCTGGTTAGTCAGGGCCCCTGCCTTTCCCCATCCCTTCAGTCGCTGGCCCTGGCCAACCACTCAGAGGGCCAGAGCTCTCCAGCCCGATTTGTGAATGAAAGAGCTCCCACCTCCTTGTCAGGGGCCGTCCCCTCCCCAGGCCAAAGGGAGGGAGGGCCACACCTGCCTGGTCCTGGGTCTCCCCTCAGCCCAGCCATCCATGGAGTGCCCTGCTGAGGTGGTGCTGGGCTGGGAGGCTGGCTGTGGTGGCCTGGGCTTCCTGCACAGTGCCCCCTATGTAACTGTCCTAGAGTGCTCAGTCCTGGGGGCCTGAGGTGGTGGCCATCAGAGTGGGCCACTCTCTTCCCTGCTAGTAGATGACGGGATGATGGGCCAGAATGGAGGTCCCATAGGCACCCTGGGGCAGATGAGTGGTGGACTGCAGGCCTAGGGCTCCCCGCCCCCACCCCTCCAGAAGGCTAGCACCTAATCCTCAGGGCTGTTCAGCAGGTATTTTTGGCTTGGGGCCCACTGGCCCACGCAGGGCGCAGGGCTCCATGCAACACACAGGCAGTGCCATCGTGAGGAGCCCAAGGCCTTCTATTCCTGCCCCAGGAGAGAAGGGGGACAGGGCTCAGTCCTGAGCCTGTGAACTGTGCAACCCGCCAGTCCTTCCTTCTATGGACAGTGTTCCTCTGGGCTGCCGGCTCAGTCTACTATATAAACATCTCTGGTGCCTCCAAGCGCCTCCTCTCTGCCTCCTTTCTCGGGTACTGACCCCAAGCTGCTACTCCAGGCTCAAAGAAGAGAGGTGGTTTTGAAGAGGGGAGGGGGCTCCCAGCAGCAGCTGGCCCAGGCCTGGACAGGCCCCCAGCACCCACCAATCAGAGCACACACCACTCTTTGGTACAGGTGTGCCAAAAGGGTAGGTGGGGGTTGGTGTGCAATCTGTCCACCTCTCTGTGCCTCCCTGGATAAGGGCTGCCTCCACCAGACTCTGGATTTCTGCAGCTTTCCCAGGCTAGGTCTCTGCCGGCCTTTAAGGTGCCCTTAGACCTGAGCCCTGCTCCAGAAGGGTCGACTGCTCATCTGTTTGCACTCACCACCTGTGTTGCAATGGGGAAGACCCCGTCGGTCCCAGCTGCAGTAAACTGCACAGGGATCATGGCAGACATTTTGAAAGCCCAATACTTAACTGGGTTTGGCACAGGATGCCCAAGACTCGCATCTCTTTGGATGAAATAAATCATCCAGAAAGAGCACGTGGGAGAGGCTGAGCGGGTGCTAGCTGCGCGTGTGTCCCACCCAGGTGCGCTTTCCGGGGCCACCTTAGGTGGGCGGCGCCGGCGGGCAGAGGTAGGACAGCGACCAGAGCATTTAGACATGGGTCCCTCCTGGGCGAGCAGCTGCACAATCCGGCTGGCGAGGCACTGGCCGTGGGCTATTCACTTCGGGCGCCCTAAGCTCCCTCTGAGGAGCACCACGGTCCCTCAAGGTCAAGTGCTCCGGAACCTACAGCTAGGGGTTCCTGGCTTGGATCCTCCGTAATATTAAAGCCGCGGCCATGAGGCTCCCGGGAGTGGAGCCCCTGGGTCAGGGACGCACTCATAGCTGCTCTAAGCACGACTTTTACAGAATACCTAGCCTCGGAGAACTTGATCTGGGCTGCTCCCTCCCACGTCCCTGGACCTAGCACCCCGCTGGACACAGTTCCTTGCAGCCTCGCCTTTCTCACTCAACTCGCTCCTCTATTGAGATGCAAATCGTCGCCAAACATCGCCAAGTGGGGCGACAACTCGAGCCGGATCCTTCCGCAGCCCCGGCTCAAACTTTTGGCCTCTGAAAACTTTCGAACAAGAAGTAGTTCCCAGGCGCCTGTTCTGACCCCTTCCGCACCTCCATGGCCCAAGACCCGGGAGGGCCGGGGTCCTGACGCGAAGCCCAAGGCAAAAGCCGAAGGGCCGGCGGGGACACCGCTGGGACACCGTCGACGCGGGGGTTCGGGTGCGGAGGGATCGGGGGCGGGGCGGGCCGCGGGGGCGGGGCGGGGCGGGGCGGGGGCCGCGGGGCGGAGCGCTCGGCAGCTCTGCGCCTCACTAGTGCCTCGGCCGCGGGAGGGAGCACAGGGGCGCGGGGCGCGGGCGCGGGGCACGGGGCGCGGGCGCGAGCGCAGTGAAGGAACGAGCCGGGGTGCGGAGCCCGGCCAGGGAGACCTCTAGAGCCCAGCCACGCCCGCCAGCCAAGAAAGAGGGCAGTAGTGGGCGGCCGCCTGCGGGACTGCCCGGCGCGCGCGTGTGCACCCGAACCCCGCCGACCCCGCTCAGGAGGCCTCCGCCCGGGCAGCGGGCAGCGGGCGGGCAGGCATGCCGCCGCTCCTGGCGCCCCTGCTCTGCCTAGCGCTACTGCCCGCACTCGCCGCAAGAGGTAGGCGCCCGTCCACCCGCGGGCCAGCAACTTCCCGCGCCCTTCGGAAACTTTGGCAGAGCCCCGTGTGCGCCCCGGGGGCTGGGAGCGGGGAGCGGACGGTCTGGGGCACGGGAGTTGGAGGCCGGCAGGGGAGGACGGACCCTCCTCTTCGGTCCCTTTTCGGGCGGACTCGCGCGGTCCGCGCTGGAGCTGCGCTCGCGGCCGGCTTTGGAGCCCGGCGTGGGAGCCCGGCGTGGGGCTCGGAGGCCTCACCCAGGCTCGCCCTCCGGCAGCCTCGCGTGGGGCTCGCCGCGGGGGCGGGCGGGCTGCCTACCACTTTTCGATTTGAATCGAGCAGGTTTTGGTTTCCTGTTGCTTCTTGGGGCCATTTATTTTCTTTCTTCTCCGCGTCCGGCCCGCGCCGGGGGCGGATGTCGGGGCGCGCAGTGTGGGGTCCGGGCTCTGCGCTCGCTCGCTCTGACCGGCGCGGGGCGCTAGGCGGGTAGCGAGCAGTGGACGGCCGTGTCCCCAGCTCCCGGTGTCCTTGTCCGGGTCTCCCCCACCGCTGGATTGCGGTCCCTCGCCCGGCTCGGACAGATCCGAGGGAGGGGTGTGTGCGAAAGGGCCGCGTCAGGTGGACTGACTTTGATCTTCCCTATGCTGAGCTGTTGGAAGTTTGCGGGGACGGAGTGGTACGTGGGAAGGGGGCGCTTATTTCTCTGCCAGTCTCACAGGGAGGGGTCTCGGGGAGCTAATGGTGATTGATTTCACTCTTTCTCAAGAAGTCGGAGGGGGAAATAGTGTGTCCTCTTCCAGAAAGTAGGGTTCCACGTAACGCCCCGTGCCCGCCCCCACACAGGGCCTTAATTTCTGCAGCCCGAAAACCGGGGAGGGAGGGACTTGATTAATGACCCCTTAAGAGGGGTCGAATTCCTTACAACTAGGGGCTCTTCATCCCCCACCGTGGGTGTGGGGGCCGCTCCTGGGAGCAGGTATTGGGTGTCCGGGGAGGCGGGGCAGGTCCCCGGGTGCAGCCCCGGTGCCCCAGGAGGCGGCCCTGGCGCGACAATGCGCCGCTCTGATTCCCGGCCCGCGCTTTGTTGGCGGGCGGGGCAGCGGGCTCCGCAGCTGTCGCATTTTCCCACGAGCGGGGGAGCAGAGTGTGTCCACCCCCCTCCCGCGGCCTCCTTGCAGATTGCAGTTTGAACAGCGACAATCCCCGTGGCTCGTTGGGATCCCAACCCTACCAGGCTCTCCAGTGAACCCCCACCCCGGCCAGGATGGGGGGCATTGCAAAGTTTGGGAGAACAGCCCCAGTCATCTCAGTATTTTGCATTGCTGTCCAGTGGTGGACCAGACCGTTTCTCCCCCTGCCGGTGTGACCTGTTCACCTGCTACCTAGCCAACCTGCCCCCCCCTTTTGTGGTGCTGGGGATTGAACCCAGGGCCTTGTGCATGGGAGGCAAGCTCTCTACCAACTGAGCTACATCCCCAGCCCCCACACCCCCTTTTTGACTACAACACTCTGGGCGGAATGTTGCAGCCCTTGGGTTTCACAAGGGGCTTTCCTGTGATGCCAGCCGCAGCAGCCCCATGACAGCGGTGTCTCTGAGGGTCTGGGGCTGGTGGCGGATCCCATCCCCAGGGTAAAAAGGGGTGGGCCTGCCCTCCGGAAGCCTGGCTGACCTCTCTCCTGCCTCTCCCCAGGTCTGAGGTGCTCCCAGCCCGGTGGTACCTGCCTGAATGGTGGCAGGTGCGAAGTGGTCAACAGCACGGACGAGGCCTGTGTGTGAGTACGCCTGCGTCCTGCGGGACCTGTTGCTTTTGTCAGGAGCAGAGCCCCTGCCTTCTGGGGACAGAACACTGGGCCATTGTCTTCTGGAGACAGCCCAGAGGCTGGGCACGGTCACGTGCCAACTTTTATTGGACAAAGTCTGGCAATTACTTAATCACCAGCAATTATGCCGCGTAAAGCTGCTGTGGCTGCTGGAGTTGATGTGCTCCGTGGGCCACCTTGGGCTGCTGGGGCACGAGTAGGGAATCCCCAGCACCCTATTTCTTCTAAAAGTCCCTGAGAAACGGGACCTTAGGGCGGGTCTGGAGCAGTTGCAGAGGGCCAGCCCCCACCACCCTGTCGAGGGGTAGTGTCTCTTCTGGGTAGGAGATGCTTCCTCTGGGCAGGTGAGCCACTCTGCAGGAAATTGACTGTTTCAAAGCAAAACCTGCCCTTGGGCTTGGGGCAAGGTGGAGAAGATGGAATCCTTCTTGTGGGCTCCACCTGCCTGTGGGGTTTGAGGTCTTGGAGTCTGGTTTCTGTCCTGGCACCTGCAAACTCCACCCTCCTGACTGTGGCCTTTAGGCCACCTGTCCCAGGGTTTCAGCTGTAAAATGGGCATGACTGGGGCCAAGGGGTCGTCTGCAGTGGGCTGGGAAGTCCTGTTGGGACCCGCTGCCTGCTTGGCTGCCTGTGAGCACCAGCCGTCCTCCGGAAGTTTCTCTGCTGTGGCCACTGCCCTTCAACTTGAGTTCATCCCTGACGAGAATAATGAGGAGGTGCCCAGGCGGAGGCCTCCCCTCCCCTGGAGGTTGCAGGCGAGAAATGGCTCCAGCCAGCCGCGCGCCCTCATTCCAACTGCTGGAGGCCGATTGCCTTGACAACACCAGAGCCCGGCCTCCACCGCCGGGCCTCCGCCGCCCAGCCTGTGCGCAGGCAGCCCCCACCCCCACGCCTGCCTCCCCAACTGGAGCCAATTAAGCAGGTCTGTGAGCAGTTTATTGGACAAAGCCGATTGTGTCTTTGTCGGGCACTAATGAATGCACACCACTTTTTTTTTTGCTTTTTTGGGGGCCCCTTTCTCCCCCTGTGGAAGCCTCATGGACGCTTGATGCCCTAAATCTTGTTTCCTTCCATTCAGAGGCGACAGCTGGGATTCAGTGGAAGTGCAGTGGCTATTGTTGGGAGGCGGATTAATGCCGTGTGATTAATTATGCGTGGCTTCCCAGAACGCAAACCCCTTCCCGCCACCTCCTTTGCCTGCCTGCAGCCTGTGTAGGGCAGGAGGGCCGCTGTGCCGGGGAAGAAGGGGGTGGTCCCTTTTTGGCGCCACCAAGGGATGGGCACAGCCTGGTCTGGAGCACACAGAGGCTGGGGTCTCCCATGCTGCCCCAGCCAAAGGGGCTGTGCCTTGAGGTGCAGACGGCTATGGCCCTTCAGTACCCCGCCGCCTGGCACCCTTCAAGCCAACCCCGCCTGGGGCTGTTGGCTCTCCCATTCCCAATCTGGGGAAGTTGTCTGCAAAGCCCCTCACAATCCGAGCTGGCAATTGGCAAGGATTTGGTGCCTGGCCTCGCTTCCTCCGCTGGGCCCAGTGGTCCTTCCTGCTTGGCGGAGGGAAGCCTGCCTCAGCTTGGCCTGGCACTTAGCCGAGCTCTGCCCACAGAAGCCCTGTTGTGCACACCCCACAAATCCCATTAGAAGATGGAATGGAAGTGCTGGCCTCTGGGTAGCAGAGTTGGAGGCCAGGGCCACAGACAGGTCTGGCCGTGGAGAAGCGCAGGTCTGAGGCTCACACTGCAGTTTGGGGGGCATCAGGGCCACTCTAGGACGAGGCCCAGATCCCTCTTCGGGCTTGGACACATGAGAGTGCCCACACTCGTGGGGCCTTTGTGCGTATAGGATTCCTCTCTGTAGCGTCCTGGCTCTGTAGCACCCAGTTGGACCCTTGTGAGATTCTTGGCTTTGGGTGCCAGCTGCTCTGAGGAGGATCTGGAGGATGTGGACGGAAGTGCTGGCAAGGTGATTAATACCTGGTGAATCATCTTTCTACCCAGCAGAAGGAAACTTCCTCAGACCCCGCTGCTTTGGGCTGTAGGGCTCAGGGCTGGAAAAGTGGATTCCCTTGGTGCCAGATGCCTTCCCAAAAGGTCCTAGTGTCACAGAGGCCCAGTCTTCCAGTGGCCATGCAAGGAAGGCCGGGCTGTACATTCTGTGGGTGGGGCACAGTCTCTGGGCAGCTGCTCTGTGTGGTATCCCTGGTAGCTGCAGGGAGAGGTTGGTGGCCCTTTGGGCAGCTGCAGGCTCACTGTGGCCCTTGGCCCCTGCAGCCTGCTTGCCAGCCCCACAAGTGCTAACAGGGGTACTGGGGGTGGGTGTGATGGGGGGTGGACTTGCTGGAGGGGCCCTTGTCCGCTTAGGTGAGCATGCATTCACTGGCCAAAGGTTGCTGTTGGCTGGCCTGGGCAGGGGGCAGAGGCACAGGGGTGGCTAAGATACTGTCTTGCCTGTATTCAAGTCAGAATTTTCTACGGGTGTCTTCCAAGTGGTCGCAGAAGTGCTGGGTGGGGTGGCTGGTGGAGGCCTTAGCTTTGGACCACCCAGCATTTGAGTTCTGCAGGCCACTGGCTCTGTGGCCTTGGGTCATCGGGTGGCCTGAGCCTCAGTTTCCCCATCTTTAAGTCAGGACTGATGGCAGTTGATGTCTTGGTGGTGGAAGAGGGGCTGTAGTAGCCACCCGGCGAGTCTGTTTCCTCCCGCCTTCTCCCTGTGAGCTGATGGGCTGAGCCAGGGGCCTCCTTCTGGACCGTGGGGTTGACTAGTGATTCATTCAGAGTTTTGAGGCGTGCTGGGCTGTGGGTGCAGTCTGGGACACTGCGTGGGGAGGAGCTTGGTGATCCTAACTAAGGGTTTTGTTCCCCGAGGTGGCTCCAGGTGGCAGCCCTGGTGTTTCCTTCTGCTGACACCTTCAAATGCCTGCTGTGCTGGGTTCTGCTGTCCGGGAAGCACAGAGCTGGGACAAGGCAGGGACAGGGCAGATACATCCCCGGCCCCTGCGGAGTTGGCTTTCTAGTTGGGGACAGGAGAGACAGCCAGCATGTGCACGTGGCGTGTAAGGGATGCCCTGCGGTGACACCCCCGCATCAGTCATGAGAGTCAGGGACGAGACCCAGAGAGGCTGGAGCTGGGCCCGCATGCCAGGCCCCTGCAGGGCCTGGTGGCCCTTCCCTGCCCTGTTGCCTGCCTGCTCCTCTGGAGGAAGCAGGGCTGGGGGTGTGACTTCCCTTTAAGAGAGGGACAGGGCTGCAAAGGAAGTGACAGGGGCCAGGGAGGGACTGAATGGAACGTTATGTGTCTCTGTCACCTGGGTTGCTGATGTTCCACTGAGTCACCTGCGGTCCTGGGAGGCGGGTTCCTTCCCGTCCTGCCTCAGGGACAAGAGCAGAGACAGCCACGGGCCTTCCTGTCTGCCACCTGGTCTTCAGGGTTAGAGAAGCCATGTCACGTGGTATCACTGACCAGCTGTGGAACTGTGGGGAGACACTGGGGACTGGGCAGGGGCTGGCCTTGTGAGGAAGGTGGCTCCAGGGGGTGGCACTGCCACGAGCAGCAGCCAACACTTTTTCCATTGAGAGCATATTTAAAAGAGACAGGGTGCGGGAGAACTGTGACCTCAGCAGGAAGAGGGTGGGGTAGCTGGGGATGTCTGTCTCAGGGCTCTGAGCCCACTGGGCCAGGGGCATGGAGTCCAGGGGCTGTGCCCCCAGACGCTGCAGTGGCAGTGGAGAGGTCTTGCAGGGTGCTGTGCCAGGTCACACAAAGCCCCTGTGAGTTAGGACTGATGTTGGTCCCCACGGGGGCCCTGTGGGTGGCCAGACCCACTGGGCAGCACCAGGCTGGGCCAAGGGATTGTGCCACCCTGGTGTGTGGAGGGGACCTTTCCGTCTTGTGTAGTGTCTATAAATAGTGGGAGGATGTGGCTTTGCAGGTCGACTGGGTGTTGACGTTGCTGTCCTCAGAACGTTTGGTGAGGGTGCCATGCTTCCATCTAGCCTCCTGACCTGCGGCAGGTGTGGCCTGGTCTTCCCCTGGGCTTGGCCATGGTCTGGCTCATCCCCGTGCACAGGTGGAGCTGAGGCTGAGGTGAGCGGCTGGGCGCAGGGGCGGGACCAGCCAGCTTCGTGTGCGGGCGTGTCTGGAGCCTCCTAGGCCGCCCCAGGGGCTGAGCAGGGAGCATCACCAGCTGGAAGGAGTGGCTGGGTCGGCTCAGGGCTCATCCTAGTTTCCCAGGTGGGGCCCTCTGGTGGGCACGCCCTGCACCCACCGCTTGGCTGGCTCTGGTCAGTTATGTCCCTCAACTGGCCTGGGTGTCCTGGACAAGGCAGAGGGCAGTGGGAGGCCCCTTTGCAGGTGGCCTTGCCCCACCAGCCCTGCTTTTAAAGTCACAAGGGAGCTGGGGGCTGATCTGGGGCAATGGGGCTTTTGGGAGGCGAATCATACACATCATACAGCTGCCATTCCACCGCGGGAAGTGCAGAATTCAGTGGCGTCTAGCGCGTCCCCAAGTTTGCGCAGTCATCACTCCTGTCTAGTTCCAGAACTTATTTTTGGGGTATGGGACCTGAACCCAAGGGTGCTGTACCACTGAGCTGCATCCCCAGCTCTTTTTATTTTATTTTATTTTTATTTTGGGACAGGGTCTCACGAAGTTGCTGAGGCTGGCCTCTGACCCTCGATCCTCCTACCTCAGCCTCTGAGTCACTGAGATCATGGCCACTGTGCCCAGCAGGTCCCAGAACTTCTTTATCATCCCAAAGGCAGTCACTCCTCAGCCCCTCCTGCGTCCTGGTCTGCCCCGTCTCTGGACGAGCCTGCTGGTATTCTGTGGATGCTATGTCTGGCTTCTCACCAAGCACCTTGCTGTGGCTCCCTCGGAGCTTCACTCTCCAGGACTGGGTTTTAGCTGCCCGAGACCATGGGGCATTGGCCAGAGGCGGGCACAAGCATGCGTGTCCTCGTGCAGTCAGCTGACATAGTCCAGAGGAGGGGGTGGTGTGGCTGGCCAGTGTCCAGCATGGCTTCCTGGGAGAACGGCTCTCATCTCTGGGCCTGTGAGTCCTCCTGAAGACAGGTGGCCACCAGGGTGGTCAGTTGGTGAGAGTGGCCTGTGTCCCACCTCAGCTCCTGCCAGTCACCAAACCTTTCCTCCTCTCTTGGCCCATGGAGGAGCCAGTGGGAGTCAGGATGAAGCAGGCAGAGAGGTTTTTTTTTTTGGTACCGGGGATTGAACTCAGGGGCACTCGGCCACTGAGCCACATCCCCAGCCCTATTTTGTGTTTTATGTAGAGACAGGGTCTCACTGAGTTGCTTAGCACCTCGCCGTTGCTGAGGCTGGCTTTGAACTCACGATTCTCCTGTCTCAGCCTCCCTACGTGCTGGGATTACAGGCTTGCGCCCCCGCGTCCAGCTCAGGCAGAGAGTTTTTACTGAGTGCTTACTATGTGCCCGAGCTGGGGTGCAGATGGCCAAGGCCCTCGCAGGCCTAGCTGGGCGGGAAGGAACTATGCATTTTAAGAGTCAGACAGGCCAGGTCCTGGGAGGGCACCTAAGGTCAGCTGGACATGCCTCGCTAGGGTGTCTGCTGAGGCCTTGGGGTGAGACGCATGGAGCAGCACCTAGACTGGCTGGGGCGGGGCGCAGCAGGGGAGCACCGGGCAGAAGGGGGCGGGTGCTGGGCGGCTGTGAAGTAGGCTTGAACGCGTCCGGGGACACTTGGCTCCTGCCCGCCGTGTCGCCTCTCCTTGCTCTTCCCCTGCCTGGACTGGGAGCTGTGGGGCTGCCCCTCGGGTCAGCTCGGAGCCACTGGCTGTGCCCATTGAGAGCCCCTGGCACCCGAGCAGCCCCTGTGTGCTGTGGCCCCAGATACTGCTCCCGGGATGGAAGCACTCTGCAGAGGTGTCCCCTTCCCACAAACACCCCTGTTCTTGCTGTGCTCTGCAGTGTGGGGACTGGACCTTCCTGTCCCGGAGCAAGCTAGCTGGGACGAGCATTGCCCTCTGCTGCTCCCTCTCAAGTGCTCAGTGGCTTTCTATTAGGTCTGCGATTCTCTAGAAGGAGTGTCTGGGTCCTGGTTTCAGTGGGCCTTGGGGGAGGCAAGGGGTGTGTTGGGGAAGCCAGACCTCGGCACCCACACCTGTGGTGCCCCAGTTCACTAAGTCGATGCCTCAGCTTGGGGCATCTTGGGGATGAGGCCAGGCCACTGCTCTCAGCAGTGGGAGGGCAGGCCGGATCCCAGGTGTTGAGATTTTACTGAAGCAGCAGGCGGCTGGGTTAGGGCCGATGGCAGCTCTCCCTTGTTTCCTGATGGGTGGACAAGAGAGTCGCCATCAGGCTGGTCCTGGCTTTCCCTGTCACCTGCCTGGTGTGTCTGTTGTGCTTAAAGGAGTAGTCAGGTCAACGGCCCCCATCATCTGTGGACCCCACTGACTGCTGAATGGACACCCCACAGCAGCGCAAAGGCCTGGGGAGGCCGCCTAGGGTGTGGGGACTGAACCTTCCTGTCCTGGAGCGAGTTAGCTGGCAGGAGCATTGCCCTCTGCCATTCCCTCTTGAGTGCTCAGTGGCCGCCTGCCCCAGGCTCATTCACCTTGTGTGAGCACAGTGGCCCTGGGAGACTGAGGTTTGAGAGGTGGACATCTCCACCCAACAGCGTTTAGCGCTGCATGGGGACCGGTGGCCATAGGGTGGGAGAGGCTCGACTGCAGCCCCTAGATGAGGCTCCGGCACTGAGGTGGCAGCTGGTCCCGGCCGCCAGCTTCTTCGCCCCAGACAGTCCTGTGTGAGTCATAGCCCAGCCCACAAGACCTACCCGCGGAGCTGCCTGGGCAGTTGACCTGGCCCCACCAGGGAGACGTTTACACCAGGTCAAGCCCAGGGGCACAGGTGTGCGTGTGGTCCCGTTCCCTGCACCAAGAGTCCCCGTGACCCCCTGGTCACTTGGAGATACCTTTGAGAAGGGAGGAACTTCCTCCCTTCCAGCTTAGAATGTCCTGGCTGTAGACCTTTTGCCCACAGGCCAGGCCTGGCGAGGCAGCATGGGGAACACCTGAAGCCCTGGCCCTGCCCTCTCCAGGGTACCTGTCTGGGGAGGAAGGTGGGTGGCCAGGGCTGGAAAGATCTGTCCAGGGCCGAGCTGCAGGGACTGTGCTGTGGGCTGGGGACCTGCCTCCCACCGTTTCCTCTCAGTTTCGGTTGTTGACGAGCGGAAACAACCCGGTTACTGGAAGTGAGAGGCTTGGGGGAGAAGCCAGGGCTCCGAGTGTGTTTTTCCCTGAAGCTGCTCTGTAAGGGGGCCCGGATGCTGAGCCCGCAGCATGTGGACTGCGCCCTGATGCTGCTCTGGGGCCTCGGTCTCCCTGGCCTCAGGCACGGTGTGACCGGGGTTAGTCCAGCTCCTGGGGTGCGCCCACACGGTGGTATTTCCCTCCCTCACATGCCCCCCTAGGGTCCCACAGGGTAGCCTCAGACCTGACTGCCTTGAGAGCCAGATGACAGAGGCCATGGGACTGTGTGTTCCAGCATTCATGGTGGGGCGGTGGCCAGACCAGGTGGCACCCTCTCCTGTAGCTCTAGGGTCTGGCACAGCAGCTACTGGTGGTATGTGTACCAAGGCTGGGCAGTTGAGTGTGGCACCTGTGATGGGGCAGCCCCAGGGCAGGTGGGCAGCTCCAGGTTTTTCCAAGGCCTGCCTTCCAGCCCAGAGGGCCTACGGTCCGGGCCGGGGCCTCACTGGACGAGGCCTTCAAGCCAGACATGCACCTGTTCTGGTCAGGCCAGATGGTGCCCAGGCCAGGCGACTGTGCCCTCCCCTGCAGCTGCCTGCTTGCTCTGAGCGGGCCTTCCTCCCCAGGAGATGGGACTCCTCAGTGAGGCTGCAGGTGAGGATGCTGGCTGTCCTGCTGTGCCTAGCAGGGCCTCACGTTTGGAGGTCAGTGCAGAGTAGCACAACTGCAGGAAGCCCCGGGCCTCGAGCTGCCCACCCCTCGAGCCGCCCTACCCCATGCCCCATGGGAGCATGTCCCTCTTCTTTCACCCCATACTAGAGTAAAGGTCTTCCAGGTGGCTCAGTGGAAAAGCTCTTATGGCATACATGAGGCCCTGGGTCACATTCCCAGCACTGCAAAAAGGAAAAAAGGAAAGAAAGAGAGGAGGAAGGGAGAGAGGGAGGAGGGAAAGGAGGGAAGAGAAGAAAATCCCCCCCAGCCCAGCCCCACTGCGGGATTTGGGTGAGTTTGTATGTTATTCATGCCCTGTAGGGGCAGAGGGCCCAGGGCCTGCCCACCAACCCAAGCCGCCCATCCCTGTCCCCCAGAGAAGAGCCCACTGAGCTGGCCCTAGACCAACTGGCGTGGGGGACCCTGGGTGTCTGGCAAGGTGGACAGTGCAGGCCCTGCCCAGAGCGCTCCCCTCGTCAGGCCCCACCAGGGCTGGGTGCAGTTGGCTGGCTCTTGTCTTCTGAAGTTGATTGTGTCCCCAGGCGGCTCCATGGCTGAGCTGGGCTTGGGGCAGAGCAAGGCTTTCATGTGGACCGCAGATGCACAGAGGGCCTGTGTGTGCTGGGCTGGCAGGCTGCCTGGGGGCGTGGGGGCGTGGGCAGCAGCAGAGGTGCTTCCGGGTTGGCAGAGGCCCCTCCGCCCATTGGCCAGAAGGAAGGGTTCTGCTGAGTGTTATGGGATGGAGGTCACCTCCGGGGCCACCCTAAAGCCACTAGCCGTGCTTTCCCGAGTCAGGAGGCAGCCCGGAGGCAACCCTGCCAGGGACCCTGCGGCTGCAGCCTAGGTGGGCTTCCCGGAGTGGGTAGGAGGATGCAGCTAAGGATGGTCACTCCCTGGCGCTCCAGGCCTCTTTGTGAGCCCCCTGCCTGGGGGTTGTGTTTCTGTTGAGCCCTCCATGTAGGACACATCCTCGCTGGGAAGTCCAGGCTGAGGCATGGGGTGGCTTGGGTGCTGGGGACACCTCTCCTTCCTATTCCTGGGGGCCTTCTGCTGGCTCCTCAGCTACCTCCAGGGATGCTGCTCTGTTCTCTGACTGTCCCCAGAGCCTGTGAAACCAGGTGGCATGGTGCACACAACTTGCCTGGCTATAAAGTGGGCCCACCCCAGGGCCCTGCTGAGGAACCTCTGAGCTTGGCTGCCTGGGGGCCAGGAGGGGTGTGGCCACGGGTTCCTACTGAGGGGGCTTGTTCTGGACAGTCATCAAGGGTTCTCGGTGGCCCCAGTGTCCTCGACAGGGGTGGCACTGCCCTGTGGGGGAGGAGGAGGCACGGCCCCCAGGGAGGACAGAGCAGTCTCTCTGCAGCCCCTCCCTCCCCACCTGCTGGTGAAGCAGAGGAGGGAAGTTGCCAGGTCGCTCGGTCTGCGCTCGGTCTGCGCTCGGTCTGCGATTGCTGGCTTAATTAATCGAGTTTGGATTAAGCGCTCCTGGCGGCGCTGGCCCCATGTGCCTATTGATCGCCTTCACTGCTCTGAGCGGCCATGGGGTGCAGCTGGGGGCTCTGCTGTGGAGCAGAGGCCCTGGCAGTCCGGCTGTGACCATTTCTGCCTTCTTGGTGCTGCGGGCGCCAGCCCACAGGGCTCCCGTAGCCCCCGAGGCATTCGGGGTGGCAGCCTTTAGGAGTACCCGGGGGCTCGTGTGCTTTGCCAGCAGTGCGGGGCTCCATCTCCTGGGGGACCAGGGGGGACTTGACCCCAGTTACGTGAGGCCCTCCCTCAGGTGTCTCACTCTGGCAGTGACCGTGGCTCCTGATGACCCAGGCTTGCTGGGCCCTGCTTCCAGCAGTGTTGGGAGGGGCTGGTTGGCCCCTGGCCCCACCCCATCCCAGGGTCACCTCTGCCCGCTCCAGCTGGGCCATCCTGGGAAGTGGCTTGACCCTCAGGGGCCGTCTGTCCACTTGGAGGAGGCACACCAGGTCCCAGAGCAGTAGTGGGACAGTGGGCCCTGTGGACATTGTTTTCCCTGTGGTGGGAAAGGTGGCTTCCTGGGAGGGAAGGCAGGTACCATCTCCTGCACAGAGGTGTCCCCAGCCGGCAGGAGACGGAGCCTTTCCTGCACTTCCCTCTGGCATGCTCCGAACTTTATGAGGGTGCACCTTATGAGGGTGCACCGGGGGGAGATTAGCAGACAAAAGAGCCCCGTGGCCGGGAGCTCTTGGAGCTGGGATGCCTGGGCCCTGGCCCTGGCCCGGGCTGGGCCCTACAGCTGCCCGTGGGCATTCCACACCTGCCCTGGCCCAGACTCACTCTCCTCCTTTGCTCACCTTCTGGTCTGAGCAGTGGCTTATGTTTGGGGCCAGCCATTGTCTGCATCTGCATCTGAGCCCAGGCCTGAATCTGGCCCCAGCCTGCCTGCTGCCCTGGCAGCCCCGTCCTCCTTCCAGGCCTCCCAGCCCAAGGGCTGTAGAGGCCGGGGGCAAGTGCAGCTCAGTCGTGCCTGTCTGCCATTGCTGCTGGGCAGTGGGGCCACAGGTGGTGGCTACAGGCCACAGTCCCTCACTGCAGCCTCCAGCCCGTGGGAGCTGGGCGAGCGGTGCCCAGGGCTGCACAGGTGCCCGCTTGTCTGTGCACCTCTCTTCCATCCAAGGTAGGGAGAGGAAGCTGGAGCAGAGCGTGGAGAGCAGAGATGCTGGAAGCCATCCCCACTGGTCTGCCTGGTTCCTGGAAGTCAGGCGGGCCTGGCCTGTGTGCTGTAGCTCTTCATGCTGGGACTTTAGGGAGGCAAGGGGTTGGGACTGTGAGCGGTGACGGCCTCAGGTCTTCTGGGGTTTTGTCCCCAGAGCTGAGCTGTACCTGCTGTTCCCAATAGGAAACGACTCCAGGACCCCAGGTGTGGCACGTGGGACCAGCAGGCCACTGAGTCCCCTGCCCAGCCTGTCCTGAGCACATGCTCCTGGAAGGTGGTGGTACCTGCTGGGATTTGGGGGGCCTGGACTGGCTTCTGCCCACAGGGGGTGCTGAGTACTAGGACCTTCCTCACCTCTGGGAGCATCAGCCAAGGTCTGTCCCTGGGGCTGAGCCCGTTGGCCCTTGAAGGTCCTACAGGGCACCCCACCACCATCCCTCTCAGCCCATGTGTCTTGGCCACAAGTGTGCCCCTGGCCTGGGCAGGGGTGGCCAGGTGGCTGGTTCTAGGTGTGCTGTTGGTGGTTTGGGTGGGGGCAGCTGGCCTACGGTCTTGGCTGAGCAGGGAAGGTCTGGCTGGGCTGTGAGGAGCCCTCCCTGGGGACATCCACTTGCCAATCACTCTTGCATGGGAACTTGCAGAGCAGGAGCCTCAGACCTCAGACTCCCCTTCCTGGAGAGAAAGCACTGAGGGGCGCGGAGCGGGGATGCAGAGGGGTACAGGGGTTCCACGGGGGCAGAGCCTGGCGGAGGGGTCGGACTAGCCCCAGCAGGGTGTGGCACAGTCTTCTTGGGAGCGGGCAGCTGTGGGCATCTGGGGAGAAGGCTCTGCTGCAAGTGACCTGCACTGCTGGGGAGGCTCTGGACTTCTGGGAGGATGGGCTTGGAGCTGGGCTGGGTGGGGTCGGGGCAGTTCTGCCCAGGCCAGTGGAGCAGGTTAGGGGCTGCTTAAAGCCGGGGGCTCCCGGTACCATCGCCCCCGTGGTGCTCAGGGCTTCACTGTGCAGGGCTTTCCCTGTGCTGGGAGGCGCAGCCCCTGCCCACCCTTTGGAGTTTAAACCTGCAGGCGCACACACCAGTGCCCCACCGCAGGCCCTGGCTCCAGAACGGAGTGGGGTGGGCCAGCTGTGTCGGGGCCCTGTGGCACTACGTGGTCTCCCCAGGACGGGCCTGCAGATTGTCCATGAATCAAATCCAGCCTTGGCCAGAGTGAGTGTCCCCTCTGCCCAGCTGGTGACCATGTTGACTCCCCACTGTACTCATGGCTGTGCAGCGGCTGGGACAGAGCCCAGGGTGCCGTGAGCCACTGTTCTCTCTCCTGGAGGGGCTTCTCCTCATCCTAATTCCTCTGGCTGCTATCTGGAAGCACCTCCCTGGGGTCTCTGGTTCCTCCTGCTGAACCAACAAGGGGCCCTGGCGCTGACCCCCATCTTCCTGGGCCCTACTTGACCATAAACTCAAGGGCAGGAGCTGACTGAATCCCCCACTTATCCCTCTGCCCCTCCTCATTTTGGGGCTGAGGGAGCTGTCATCTGTCCCCAGGGGGTGGCAGATGGCCGCTTAGCTTGGAAAGGAAAACAGCACAATTTAGAATTAGTCCTGGGTGAAAGGTCGCAGCAACATCTGCCTCCGGATGCTTTGGGGAGTCACATTTCTTTAGAGCTCGGCTGCCGGAGGCGGGAGCCAGCGCCCTGGAAACACTAGAGCTGGAACAAAGCAGGGCAGCGGTTGGGGACATGGGCTCTGGGGCCAGTTGTGCCCCTCTGCCTGGTCTTCAGAACCTGCTCCCTCTGTGGCCCTTCATGGAACTCCCAGCCCAAGGACAGGACAGGTCATTCTGCCCCCACCATCCCACCAAGTGAGGCTGAGGAGCAGGTGCCCAGGTGCCTTGAGGAGGAGCAAGGAGAGGGAATCCTCAGGCGCCCCGGAAGCAGCCGGCCTCTGGCTTCCCACTGTGGGAGGCCGTGAGCCACAGGGTGTGGTGGGGATGGGACAGTTCTTGTCCCATAGAGGCAGGCTCGGGGCTCCCGCCTTGGAGGTAGTCCCACCTTTTAGCCTCAGAAGGGCTTTCCTGCTGCTGGATGGGGATGCAGGAAGTGTTGTGGGTGGCTCAGCGGCCTTGGCCTGGGCACCCTCTGGTCCTCCCCTCTGGGCAGGGCAGCTCTTGTGCTTCTGTTCTGGCCTTACCCCTTGGTTCACACCAGCCTGCCAGACAGGTGCTGAGGACAGAATGGTCATCAGTGTAGGGATGTGTTGGCCTTGGCCTCTGCCATGATGCACCCCTGAGGTCCCTCCCACCTTCTCAAGGACGGCTTAGTGCCACGGGGGAGGAGGCAACAGGTGTCTGTCCCACGCAGCCCCAGCCCTGTGGCCAGGTGGTGGGAGGTGCAGACAGGTGGTCACAGGCTAGAGGCTGCCCAGAGCAGGGGCAGGAGCCAGGCATGGGTGGGGAGATGGGCAGGCTCCGTCCACAGCTTTTGGGAACCCACCCATACTGCCAAGTGCCAGCTCTCGAGGGAGACAGAGACTTTTTGGTCTGGCCCCGAAGCTGCCCCCTATGGCCAGACCCCTTTGCACCTGGCTCGGGACCTTAGGGAGCCCCCCCTCTGGTGGCCCTGCCCTTCCCCAACAGTGGGGTGCTGGTGGTGGGTGGCAGCCACGCCTGTGGCAGCCTGCTGGGCAGCATGCCTTCACTGTGGTGCCCCAGCGCCAGGTGGGAAGGACAGTAGATCATCTCAGCTGCTGCGTTCCCCCACGCAGGAGCCTCCTCAGGCCTCTGGCTGCCTGACTCCTGCCCCGCCCGCCAGGGTTGGCTGCTGGCCGCGCCCAGAAGGAGCAGCTGTCCCATCCACAAGTGCACCTGCTCCCCAGCTGCCCTTTGTCCCTGCCGCTGTCTGATTCACTGGGCAGGTTTCCGCTCCCTGGTCCCACTTAAAGCAGCCTCATAAGTGATGTACACCCAGCCCAGGCAGGTCCTCCCATGGTCCTCCTGTCGGGGTCCCTGTTTGGGGAGCAGAGGAGAGTGGGTGCTCCCTGGGAACTGCCCATGGCTGGAGGACAAGAGCTGTGTGGTCCCGGCATTCCAGACCATTTGGCGACACCCAGTGTCTTCACCTTAAGATGTTTAGCAGGGTACTGTCCCAGGGGCTGGGAGTCCCCGGATGTCCAGCAACAAGACCTCACCCACTGGAGGGGTGCACCTGGCAGTTGTGGGGTTCCCCCAGGGCTGTGGGGTGGGCCTGCCTCATCCCACCCACCCAGGGGTTCTTTCCTCCCCCCCCGGAGTCCCGCCTGCCTGGCCCAAGAGCTCAGAGTGTGTGCGGGGAGGTGTGGACGGCACCTCCAACCCCAGCTTTGATGATCAAGTGCCCTCTGTCCTGCACCCACCCACCCCTGCTGACTTCGTCAGTGACTGGAAAGAAAACAGCCTTTGCTCCCGGTGGGCCCAGCCAACTTTGCCTGACAAAGGGGCTTTGATGCAGAGGAAGGCTGCCTCTGTCTGCCCAGTCCCAGGCTCCTAGTGGCCAGTTGGGCTAGCCAGTGACTAGATCTGTGTGCAGCAGGGGCCCTGCCTGCTCCTCACATTCCCTGAGTGTGGCCCTGCAGGAGACCATGGTGCCAGAGAGACAGGTGTGGACACTGAGGCTCCCGGAGTGCCACATGGGTAGAGCTACACTCCAGGACTGCCCCATGCTCTGGAGGAGCCAGCTGCCCAATGCCCCCACTCCTTCGCATGCTGGGCAGGAGCCATAGCGAAGGCCTGAGTTAACTCCCAGGGGTGGGGGGGATTGTTTTCCTTAAGCCAGTTGGTTTGGGACTTTTGGCTTCTGGCAACAGATGGTCAGCCAGAGTGGCCATTTTGCATCTTCCCTACCCAAGCCACAGCCACAGATGAAAGACATCAGGGAACACAGATGCCTTTGGGCCCCTGGGACGGGGGAACTGCCCCTCAGTTGAGAGACACAGGACCCTAGCCCCAAACTGCTTCTGCCAGCCCCTGTTTTTCCCCTGGGGCCACCTCACATGTGGCCTGGGGGCTGCTTTGTGGCTGGCCAGCTCGTTCTGCCCCAGAGGCTTCTCCACTGGGAAACGGTATGCCTGCCTGCTCCCAGGGCCCTCCCGGGAGCGTGAGGCCTGGAGGTGACGGGTAGCAATTTATGGCCTGGTCTCTGGAAGCCAGGCCAGCAGGTGGCTGAGCAGGCTCCTGGGGCCAGGGTGTGGCAGACGCTGAGCAGTCCCTGCAGGAACCTGAGACCGTGAGACCAGGCCTGGAAGCAGGGCGCTCCTCTCTTCTGGCCCTGTGTTTGGGGAGGGCAGGCCTGTGGGAGTTGGGAGGTTCCTAGCCTGCCAGGACCAGCTGGCACAGAGCTGAGGAGGGACGCCCCCAGGTCACCCTGGTCTCCCCAGCTGTAAAACGGGGCCTCTGCTCTTGCACATGGTGCCTGGGTGAGCAGAAGACCTGATCACAGAAGAGAAAGCTGCTGGAACCCTGTCCCTGCGGGCACTGCCCACAGTGGTCCGGCTCTGATGCTTAAAAGGCTAGAGAACACCAAGGCTGTCCCCCCAAACCACACGCTTTCACTTCAGAAAACCAGGAGTGAGCAGGCCTCTCGAACACGGCCGCAGGGCCCCTTCCCTGCAGCGTCGACCCAGATGCAGACGCCAGCTGGGTTTGAGATCCAAGCTGGACCACTGGAGCCGGTCGGTCCCCTATGGCAGTGGCTCTTTTCATTGAAGTTTCCCTTCCTGGGGAGCTAATGACTCTAAAGTGACCATCCCAGTGGCATCGGTGTTTCCTGCTGTGTTGTCCAGCTCAGCACTCTAGACCAGGACATCTGCCCAGCAGGCTGCCCACCCAGCAGCCATGGAGCACACCTTGGTCTTGGAGCCCATACCTGGCTGTCCACCCAATCATGGCTGGGGTAGGAACCACTGTGGCCATGACAGGTGGGCCGGCCCAGGGGAACTAACCACCTGCGTGTCTGCCAACAGCTGCAGCGGGGCCTTTGTGGGCCAGAGATGCCAGGACCCCAACCCGTGCCTCAGCTCCCCCTGCAAGAACGCCGGGACGTGCCGTGTGGTGGACCGCGGCGGTGCTGCTGACTATGCCTGCATCTGCCCCCTGGGCTTCTCCGGGCCTCTCTGCCTGACACCCCTCGACAACGCCTGCCTGTCCAGCCCCTGCCGGAACGGGGGCACCTGTGACCTGGTCACGCTCACAGAGTACAAGTGCCGCTGCCCCCCAGGCTGGTCAGGTGAGAGCAGGGGAGGTCTCTGGCCCTGCAGCGGGGACCCTCATGCCCAGGGGTGGACAGATGCTGGCCTGCCTCACTGTCCGTGTGACTAGTTATGTTCTGTGAGAGCCGGGCTGATGCTTGGCTGAGAGAACCAGGACCTGTGATCCCCCAGTGAGCCCACCCTCCCAGCCCTGTAGCTGCCTGGTTTGGGCTGTTCCACTCTAAAGCCCTGGCCCCTACCTATCCCTGTTTCTGTGAGCAAAAGGAGTGCTGGCGTCCGGCTGCTGGTGACCTGAGCTTCTAAAGTCAGTTATATGTAGGCTCTGGGAGGAAATGGCCTGGACCCAGGTCTCAAGGACACCCCTCCCCACTTAGCACCTCATTTCTTGGGTGGTCACTTGGCCTCCTAGGGCCTCTGGTCCCTTGTCCATAGACAGATGACCATATCCTACAGCAGGTTCTGAGGGCTGTGGAGATAATACTTCAGTGCCCCTGAGCTCCCAGGGAGGCTCTGGCTGCAGAGCTGGGTGGCTGGCCTGACCCTCCTGCCCACCTTGCTCCCCCAGGGAAATCATGCCAACAGGCTGACCCATGTGCCTCCAACCCCTGTGCCAATGGCGGCCAGTGTCTACCTTTTGAGTCCTCGTATATCTGCGGCTGCCCGCCTGGCTTCCATGGCCCAACCTGCAGGCAGGACGTCAATGAGTGCAGCCAGAGCCCGGGGCTGTGCCGCCACGGGGGCACCTGCCACAATGAGGTTGGCTCCTATCGTTGTGTCTGCCGTGCCACTCACACCGGTCCGCACTGTGAGCTGCCCTATGTGCCCTGCAGCCCCTCACCCTGCCAGAATGGGGGCACCTGCCGCCCCACCGGGGACACCACCCACGAGTGTGCCTGCCTTCCAGGTAGGTCCTGCTGGCCTCGTCGGCCCCCTGCCTGGATCACGCCTGTGTGAGCCTGTTCTGCTGCTGTCGGGCCCAGGGGGTCAGCAGTGTGGAGGGAGCCAGGGCTCCTGGGGGAGCCCAAGGAGGAAGTTCAGAGAAGGCCAGCTGCAGAGAGCTGGGTGGGCAGGACTAGAAGGCTCCCTGGAGTGGGGGCACATCGAGGGAGCCCTGATGGTGCTGCGGGGCAGCTTGGATGGGTGCCCCTTTGGAGCAAGTTTGCACAGGGGCCAGATGCCAGTCCTGAAGTCAGGCAGTTAACCCACCACCACGTCGACATCCCCCAGGCCATTTCTGTCCAGGGATGTGGTCTGTTGTGAGTTGGCCAACTGGGCGCATGGCCCCCAAGTTCCTTTGCTGTCTGGACTCTGGGACAGGAGTACCCTCCCTGGGTGTTCCCCTACCCTGGGTCTCCCCATGGCACCTGCCCCTGTCCTGCACCGCCCTCAGGTGGGAAGTGTGGGTCTGCCTCCCGCCCTCACAGGCTGCCCCTTGTTTCTTGAGTTCTCTGGGGGGTGCGGCCTTGGGGCTTCCCCTCATCTCTGGGGCTAGGGGGCTGAAGGGAGGGCAGAGAGGGCCCTGGTGGCCGTTATCTCCTAGTGGGGGATGGGGGAGCACAGCCCCCTCATTTTTCTTGCAGTTCTCGTTTGAGTAAATTTTACTGCAGCTCTAAAAATAACGACAGTGACACAGAGACATGAAAACCTGCCTGCCGCTGGGGAGCTGGCTCAGGGGTGGGGCTGCCTTAGCATGGGGCCCTGGCTTTCATCCCCAGCGCTGCCAAAAAAGAAAAAAGAAAAAATCTTTCAAAACCTCTTGAGCCGGCTGCTCCGCGGCAGTTCGGAGCAAGCTGGGGAGAGGGCCTGGGGAGTGGCGGAGGCGTTTGGGCGCAAGGAGTGCACGGGCCCTACTGACCTGGGGGTGACCCCAGGGCTGCCCCACCCCTGCAAAGGGGAAGCTGTTGCTGCCCACAGTCTGCAGCAGCCCCAGGTCTCTGCGTGCAGACGCTGGCTCGTGCATTTCCTGAAAATACGGGGCAAGCTTGGAGAGGTACAGGCACCCCCTCCACAGGCCCACCAGCACACACTGACCAGCTCGGCTCTCAGTAGGGTGAAGGGCAGAGCCCTAGTGCCTGGTGGCACCAGAGCTCCGAGCTCTGGGTTCAAACCCTCCTTGGTGGCCGTGACATCAGCTGGGACCTCACATCAGCCACAGGGTCGAGGGGCTGCCTTCTTGTGGGATGGGGCCTTGTCAGAGGACAACTGTGTGGAGCTGGCACAGACTCCCTGGGCAGGGCAGGGTGAGGACCTCCAGGCAAGGCTGTGCCCACCAGCTGCCGGGACACAGGGCAGCCTCTGGGTGCTGGGGGTGGGTGGGAGTGAGGGAAGGGCTGGCTGCTGGGGTTTGGCTGGAGTAGGTGGGTCTTAGTGGTCACTCCTGCGATGAATGGACACTCACTGCTTAGTGTGGAGCTGGGCTGTGTTAGGATGGGGACAGGTGAGGGGTCCCGCTGAGGAACTGAGCCCCTTGCTCTCCCAGACTCACTGTCCAGACTTGAGGCAGCCACTGCTCCCAGGCCTCCCAAGGAGCTTGTATCCTCCTCTGATAGCCAGGATCCCAGAGAGAGGTCACAGGTGCCCAAGGAGTCACTGGATGCCGTGGTCAGGACAGCAGCCAGAACGCTGCGAGACCCTGGCTGGGATGTGGAGGTGCACTGGCCCTGCCTGCCCCAGCTGAGCCTGCCCTGCCCCTCCCAGGCCCTCCCTGGCCCCACTCTACAGGGAGGGTGCTGTGCAGGCAGAGCAGCGGACTGGGGTCCCTGTGGGGCTCCTGCTCACTGCCCTTGCAGTCTTCAACGCTGTCCAGGCTCAGGCCCAAGTGCCGGGAGTCCTGCCACCACCCGGGGGGACCGGGACTTGGGCTCGGGCTGTGATTTGGGTGGCCCCCCAAACCAGTGTCAGAGTTGCGGCTTCTCTTAGCCTGTCTTCCTACTGCAGTGTGGCCAGTGGAATGGGGGTCCCAGAGGGAGGAGCCGAGGGCAGGAGGGGTTCAAAGGCATCCTGGGAGGAACATTAATGAGTAACCGGCTGCAGGTTTGGCTGTTGCCAGACGCGCCTTTCTGGGTTGATCATTGACCCAGCGGGAGTTGAGTGGATTAATGGCTAACTGTTCCGGAGGAGGCCCTCGTGGGGGGGCCACCATGGAGCCTCACCTGGGAGGCCAGCCCATCTCCATTCTTGGGAGGCTGAGACTGGGCCTCTGTACCCTGGGGCAGGACCATGTTTTGGCTGAGCAGACCCACCTGGGTCCCACCCCCTCAGTCCTCAGGTCGGAGACACTCGAGCCCCAGCGTCATCCCCTGTAGCCGTGAAGGCGGGGTTTGTGGTAGAACCTCTGTTCAGCTGGTCATTTGCATGATGATTCTCTCAGAGGAGCACATTCCCTCTGGGCACTGGGCACGGCCTGCTCCCAGACCAGCAGACCCCAGGGCCCTGGGAGGGCAAGCATCCCTTCCCTGAGAGCCAGAGACCCTGGAGCCCCGCAGCTAGCCCCTGGCAGGCTCAGACCCTGCCCTGCCTCTACCACAGGCTTCACAGGTCAAAACTGCGAGGAGAATGTGGACGACTGTCCAGGAAACGGCTGCAAGAACGGGGGTGCCTGCGTGGACGGCGTGAACACCTACAACTGCCGCTGCCCACCGGAGTGGACAGGCGCGTGTGCTGGGAAATGCCTGGGGGGAAGGATCCGTCCACTCAGCTGTGTGGGGGTGAAGGCAGGGCCCGAGGTCTGTTCCAGGCCAGAATGGGCTTGGGCCTGGAGAGCAGAGGTTGTCCTGGAAGGACCACGTGAGGGACAGTTACTATGCCAGGACCAGGGCCTGGGGACCCCACCATGGGCTCAGTCCAGATGAGCATCAGTGGTCTCATGGGCCCTTAGCAGCCTGTGTCCACCACTGGGTCCCCAGTGTGGAGCCAGGTTGAAGTCCAAGCTGGGCGCAGGGGTGTGGGGCTGGACAGATGGCCCCTGCCCTCAGAGCTGCTGTCTGGTGGGGTGATAGGCCAGAGTGGAGAGTTAAGACGGCAGCTCCTCTGCTGCCAGGGTGCCGGGAAGGCATGAGATCAGCCCAGGAGGGCTCCCTGGATGGGGTGGCTTTGCCGCCCCTACCTAGGGTACGAGGAGCTCCATGTGTGGCAGTGCCAGGTTTGACAGTCCCCTGCCCACCCCTGCAGGCCAGTACTGCACGGAGGACGTGGACGAGTGCCAGCTCATGCCCACTGCCTGCCAGAACGGCGGGACCTGCCACAACACCCTCGGTGGCTACAACTGTGTGTGCGTCAATGGCTGGACGGGCGAGGACTGCGGCGAGAACATCGACGACTGTGCCAGTGCTGCCTGCTTCCAGGGCGCCACCTGCCACGACCGCGTGGCCTCCTTCTACTGCGAGTGTCCCCACGGCCGCACTGGTAAGCGCTGTGGCCTGGCCCCCGGAGCCACCTGGGTGCGGGCACTCGAGGGCGTCACTGTGGGAGGCCCTTCCCGGGTGCGGCAGCCTCCTGTTCCCAGGCCGGGAGCCCAGCACAGCTGACCGCTGCCGCCCCACCAGGCCTACTCTGCCACCTCAGCGACGCATGCATCAGCAACCCCTGCAACGAGGGGTCCAACTGCGACACCAACCCCGTCAACGGCAAGGCCATCTGTACCTGTCCCTCGGGGTACACGGGGCCGGCCTGCAGCCAGGACGTGGACGAGTGTGCGCTGGGTAGGTTCGGGCAGCTGGGCGAAGCGGCCAGCCCTGCAGGACGGTCTGCCTGCAGGCAGTGGGGGAGGCCAGGGGCCTGCAGTGGCCCCTCACGCCACCTCTCGCCAGGTGCCAACCCCTGTGAGCATGCGGGCAAGTGCCTGAACACCCTGGGCTCCTTCGAGTGCCAGTGTCTGCAGGGCTACACCGGCCCCCGCTGCGAGATTGACGTCAACGAGTGCATCTCGAACCCCTGTCAGAACGATGCCACCTGTTTGGACCAGATCGGGGAGTTCCAGTGTATCTGCATGCCCGGTGCGTCCTGCTGGCCACCCCACCCTGCAGAATAGGGAGTGGGAGCCCAGCCAAGGCTGGACAGCCTCAGGGGCAGCCTGCAAGCACACTGGCCGTGCCTCTGGTTTCTTGGCTAGGGGGCATTTGGGGAAACTGAGGCTAGGGTCAGAGCCAGGTAGGTGGGTCAGCACAGGTGTGAGCATGGCCGGGCTGTGACCTGTCCCTGGCTGCAGGGCTGGTGAAAGGCAGTTCCCACTCCCCACCCCCAGGTTATGAAGGCGTGTACTGCCAGGTCAACATGGACGAATGTGCCAGCAGCCCGTGCCTCCACGGTGGCCGCTGCCTGGACAAGATCAATGAGTTCGTGTGCGAGTGCCCCACAGGTGAGGTCCCCCAAGGCCCTGTGTCCTGTACTCCGTGGCCGGTGGCCTGCAGCCAGGCGTAGGTCTGGCCCACAGGAGCTGTTCCACTGTCCCGGGGTAAAGATGGGGCTCCAGGCTGCGGGGCGGGCAAAGACTGTATCTTGGGAATGGATAGGGTGTTTTCAGGTCCCCTGGAGGGCTGGGCAGTGGGTGTTGGCCCCACCTTGCTGGCTGTGCTGGGGTGTGGGTAGCTCCTTCCTGCTGGTGGGGTGCAGTTTCTCCTGCCTGGAGAGAAGGGGCTCAGCGCAGCAGTGCATCCCCCAGGCTGGGAGGGAGCCACCTGCCCTGCTGTCCCTCACTGCAGAGCTAAGCAGGGGGAACACCCAGGAGGGGGCTTGGCAGGGGGTCTTATCTGCCCTGGGGCGGGGCGGGGCGGGGCCTCTGGCCTCCTGAAATGCAAATCAGCCATCCCAGAGCTGAGCCCTCACTCACAGCCCAGGCAGCTGTAGCCATAGCAACCAGCCTGGGTTTGGGAAGGAGGCCCCTCTGTCGGGCCCAGGGAGACAGCGCACCCCTGCCATACAGGGCCGTGCAGGGCTCTGGTTTGATCCGAGGAGCAGGGGCTTCGAAAAGTGCAGCAGGGAATTGGGGTTTGCCCAGCTGGGTACTGGCTGCTGAGCCCTGGGGAGCTGCCCACAGGCCTCAGTGCTGCCGTATGACCACTTCCCCTGCCCGCCACAGGCTTCAGTGGGCACCTGTGCCAGTATGACGTGGACGAGTGTGCCAGCACGCCCTGCAGGAACGGCGCCAGGTGCCTGGACGGGCCCAACGCCTACACCTGCGTGTGCACAGAAGGTGCGGGTGAGGGTGGGGCTGGGTGGGTGGCCGAGGGGCAGGGGATCAAGGACAGCTCTGTCTGGAGCCATCTAGTCCAGGGACCAAGAGCACAGAGCTGCTCTGAGCCAGGTGGGGCTATGAGGACAGCCCAAGGCATGGCACGCCACCCTTCCCTGAGTGGCAGTGGCCCTGGCTCTGATCTGTGGCTTCCCAACGTGCCTCCGGGGAGTGGCTGGCCCTGAGCCCTCTCGTGCCTACCCTTCCCGTAACAGGCTACTCAGGCACCCATTGTGAGGTGGATATAGACGAGTGTGACCCTGACCCCTGTCACTATGGCTCCTGCAAGGATGGTGTGGCCACCTTCACCTGCCTCTGCCAGCCAGGCTACACAGGCCACCACTGTGAGATCAACGTCAACGAGTGCCACAGCCAGCCCTGCCGCCACGGGGGCACCTGTCAGGACCGTGACAATGCCTACCTCTGCTTCTGCCTTAAGGGGACCACAGGTGCCTGGCCAGGCTGGGGTCGGTTGGGGGTGCGAGGCAGGGGTCTCAAGCTGACCACTGTGCCCACCCTTCCCCCAGGACCCAACTGTGAGGTCAATCTGGATGACTGTGCCAGCAACCCCTGTGACTCAGGCACGTGCCTGGATAAGATCGATGGCTACGAGTGTGCCTGCGAGCCAGGCTACACAGGTGAGCGGTCCAGGGCAGGGATGGACGAGGCTGAGGTCAGAGTTCAGGATTAGCCCCGGGACTCCTAGGTGGGCCAGGTTGGGGGTGACTTTGGGATTAGCTGGGACCTGAGAGCCAGGATGGCAAAGGTCACCTGCCATGGAGACCACATATCTCCTGTCCCTGGTCAGTGCTGGCCCTGCTGTGAGGGAGTGGCCAGTGCTTGGACACATTCTGCCTCTGCCACTCACCCTCTGCCCTCCAGCAAGTGCCTTGGCCTCTCTGGCCTTGGGTTCTCCTCAGAGGGGACAGTAGCAACGTCTGTCAGGGGCCACTGGGAGGATGGCGGGGCAGGCCCTGAGCATGGGGCCTGCAGCTGCTGTCACGCCAAGCCGTCTCCTGCACCTTGGAGGGCCCGGAGGCGGGGTGTCCGGCTCAGCCGCAGGAGGAACTGAGGCCCAGAGGGTCAGGGCCTGCCACCTGAGACGCTGGCCCTGCTGCCCACAGGGAGTACATGTGACATCAACATTGACGAGTGTGCGGGAAACCCCTGTCACAACGGGGGCACCTGTGAGGATGCCATCAACGGCTTCACCTGCCACTGCCCCGAGGGCTACCATGACCCCACCTGTCTGTCCGAGGTCAACGAGTGTAACAGCAGCCCCTGCGTCCACGGGGCCTGCCGGGACAGCCTCAACGGGTATGGCCCTGGGTGCTGTGTGTGTAGGGCTCTGGCCGGGCTGGGCTGCATGTGGCCCCACGGGGGCAGGAGCGTCGAGGGGCCTTGAAAACCCTGCACAGAGCTGCAGTGACAACTGAGGTGTCCCCTCTGCTCGTGCTGCGGGAGGGTGGTGGCATCTCTGGCTATGCATTCTGCATCACAGAGGCCCTGCTGTACTGGCCTGCTGTGGGGGCCACTCCAGGTCTGGCAAGAGGGGACCCGTGCCATGGTCTCAGCCCCACTTTAAAGGACTCAGAGGGTCCACCCAGTCAGACTCCACCCTTCCATCCGTTCACAACCGTGGCAGGACCAGGAGGACGGGCACCCAGGGCCATGCTTCCCTGGTCAAGCCCAACCTGCAGCGTGGTTGCTCTACAGGTATAAGTGTGACTGTGAGCCTGGGTGGAGTGGGACAAACTGTGACGTCAACACCGACGAGTGCGAGTCAAACCCCTGTGTCAACGGCGGCACCTGCAAAGACATGACCAGCGGCTATGTGTGCACGTGCCGGGCAGGCTTCAGTGGTGAGCGGGTCGGGCCGGCACTGGGGTGAGGGCAGTGGGCCAGGGCAGACATGCTGACCGCTGCCCACTCTCTCAGGCTCCAACTGTCAGACCAACATCAACGAGTGCGCATCCAACCCATGCCTGAACCAGGGAACCTGCATCGATGACGTGGCGGGGTACAAGTGCAACTGCCCGCTGCCCTACACAGGTGAGGGGCGTGGCCGCAGCGCGGGCTCTCCTAGGCTGCATCCGCTCCTCCCTGAGGGCCTGGCCCTGGGGATGGACTTGCAAGATGAGCAAAGGCAGGGCCCAAAGGTGTGCCACATGCCACACCTGCCCAGAGGCGAGCCCCAGGAGCCTGGCCTGGACCGTTGGCTGCCTGGGCCTCTGAGCCAGCTGTCCTCCTCGCATGCCGGGCCTGAGGGACTCCTTTGACGGCGGCCTCTTTGTGTGAGGGGAACAAGGAACTGTCTGTTCTGGCTGAGCAGAGGCGGGAGACATTTCCCTGGGTGTCCAGCTCCTGCCTAGGCCTGGCCACTGGGATCATGGGAAATGGGCCCCTGTGCCAGTGATGGGCAGCGCATTTGATGCGAAGGTCCACAGTGGCGAGGACCCCCCGGGGGAGACCCAGGGATGGGCAGAGGACACTGCCCCCACAACAGTTGGGCCCTGGGTGCCTTGGGAGTGCCTGCTTGGGGGTTAGGGGTCTGTGTCTGTGTTCCCATGACACCGGTGGCCTGCAGCCAGAAGAGTGTTTTCCTTGACAAGAGTCAGGGCCTGGATCTTGTCTCCCTGTCGGTGGGTGAGGAAACTCAGCAGCTGGTGCGCCCTGTGTCCCTTCTGGGCTCGCTGCCCCGGGCCTGGCGGGAGGGCCCCTGGGCTGACCTGCCTCTGGTCTGCCCTCTTCCTGCTTCCCGTTGCACAATTGCCGGAAACTCTGGCTCAGTTCCTGCCTGCCCAGGTCACCGTGGAAACCGATAGAGAGGCCTGGAAAGTCACACCAGCACCCGGACATGGTGGGAGACGAGGGAGATAACGCTTCCTCGCTCCTGGAAGGCCAGCCCAGAGCCATAAACAGGAAACCCGCCCAGGCGGCAGGGAGTCACAGCGCAGGGGTCCCCTCAGGCCGTGCCTGGCCTCCCTGCCTGTCCTGAGGCCTCACGCTGCACCCAAGGCCCCCTCACGCTGCACCCAAGGCCCCCCTGATGTGCTTGGGCTGCAGTGGCTCTGTCCCCTTCCAGAGCCTGGGTGCCAGAGCCTGTCCCCTCTGTTTCAGCCTTGTGGATAGCCTCCTGTGACCCAGAGCCTGGCCAGCTCCAGGGCTTCTTGTCCCTGAGAGACAAGGAGGGGCTGGGGTGGGTGCAATGTCCCCACCAGGCTGTAGCCGCTCTAGTGGTGGGTGCTCTGTGTGGGGCTGGGCCACACCTGTGCCGGGGGAGCCCGTGGTGAGCATTTTTCCGGTTGATCTTGGGCATCTGGTCTGCGTTCCACCTACTTTTCTCCAGGCTCAGGGTCGGGGCTCAGCTGGGACACAGTTCTGTGTATTTGCTCCCTGTGGGACCAGCTGGCAGTGTGTGGACCAGCAGGCTCCCATGCTTGGGCTCCCAGGTCTCACCCATGTCTCTCCCCAGGAGCCACATGTGAGGGGGTACTGGCCCCATGTGCCCCCAGCCCCTGCAGAAACAGCGGGGTGTGCAGGGAGTCGGAGGATTACGAGAGCTTTTTCTGCATCTGCCCAGTGGGCTGGCAGGGTGAGGCTGGCCGGTCCAGGCTGAGGGGGGTCAGGGAGGGCAAGAGGCGCCCATCTTAGGAGATGAGCTCTTGGAGGGGGTCTAGAACTGGCCTTGGAGGGCCCTTCCCAGCCTGGGTTTCTGCAGGCTTCTTCGGCCAAAGTCAGGGGGCCCAGGACAGTCCTGGGGGGCTGGGGCCAGCTGGGGTGAAGACCTGGGCTGGAGCTGCAGCCGGCCGATGGCCTCCTCTGCCCCCTGCAGGGCAGACCTGTGAGATTGACGTCAATGAGTGTGTGAAGAGCCCGTGCCGCAACGGCGCGTCCTGCCAGAACACCAACGGTAGCTACCGCTGCGTCTGCCAGGCAGGCTACACTGGGCGCAACTGCGAGAGTGACATCGATGACTGCCGGCCGAGTGAGTGGGCAGGCAGCGCTCTCCACCTCTGGGATGGTCTCAGGCGTCTGTCCCCCTAGGCAGGCATGGGCAGGGAGCCCCTTGGGGTCAGAGAGGAGAATAAACACTATGCCAGTCAGTGCCCAGCCAGGTGGCATTGGCCATCAGGGCCCCCCAGAGCCCTTCACTTGGTCCACCTGCTGCAGCTCATCAGGGAGTCCAGGTCAGGTGCTGGGGGACAGGCTGCGGAGGTGGCCACAGGCCTTGCTCAGGCCTTGCTCGGACCTCCTGGCTGGGGTAGGGCACCAGGAGCCATCGCAGTTCTTCCGTGAGCTGAGCGGCACAGGACTTGGCCTTCCTGCTGCTGACTTGGCTCTTGACAGGCCCCAGGGTGCAGGCTCCTGGGCCTCCCCAGCCCAGCCTCACAGAAAGCTGGGATTTAGAGAAGCAGGGTCCTGCCTGGTGCCCCGCAGCAAGGAGGGGCAGGAGCGTTATTCCCTCCTGGACTGACTTAGCGTGCGAGGAGATTTCCCCGCTCCCTGCCCTGGAGCCTGAAGCCAGAGGACCTGCAGAAGGGCTGGATGCAGCCTGTCTGGGGAGCGCCCGGGCAGCAGGACACCTCACCCTGTTCGGCACGGCTGCTTGCAGACCTGTCGTCCTGCAGCGTGGGTCGGTGCCCACCTTTCAGGCTGGCCCTCCTGTGCCCTTCCAGACCCGTGTCAGAACGGTGGCTCCTGCACAGACGGTGTCAACATGGCCTTCTGCGACTGCCTGCCTGGCTTCCAGGGTGCCTTTTGTGAGGAGGACATCAACGAGTGTGCCAGCAACCCCTGCCACCACGGGGCCAACTGCACCGACTGTGTGGACAGCTACACCTGCACCTGCCCCACAGGCTTCAATGGTATCCACTGCGAGAACAACACACCCGACTGCACAGAGAGGTGTGAGGCCGGGGTCAGGCGGGCTTGCTGCACAGCACTGTCCAGTCTGCGGCCTCTTGAGCTGCCGTGGCAGGACCTGGGCTTGGGCTTAGGTGGGGGACATGGGCCATGGAGGCACACAGTGTCTGGCAACCTGGCACACTGGCTAGTGTCTGCCTGGGAAGAAAGGCATTCAGCTCTAATGGACTTGAGTCTAGCCTTTTTTTCTGTAGTGCTGGGACTTGAACCCAGGGCTTCACTCGCGCTGGTCAAATACTACCACTGAGCTACGACCCCAGCTCCAGCACTGTGTTCTCTTAAGAGGGTCATTGTAACCGCCTGTGACTTAGTCAGGAACCCCCAAAGTTTATCCAGAAGAACTGGGGTGTCTCCTTCCAGACAAGAATGTTGGAACCCATCTCACTTCCCTTTGGCCTTGGTTGCCAGGAAGCTCAGTCTCATCCCTGGTTTGTGACATGATTATTTCCCCTGTGACGCGCGGGCTGATTTCTGTCACTTCAACCACCTGTACCTATGTGTTGGAAGGCACTCTCAGCACGTGTTGTAGACAAGGCACAGGAAGGCAGGGCAGCTGCTCTCGGGTGGCCCCTTCTTGGTGGGGACACGGCTGCCCGCTCACCTCCCCACCTCCCCAGCTCCTGCTTCAATGGCGGCACTTGTGTGGACGGCATCAACGCCTTCACCTGCCTGTGCCCTCCCGGCTTCACGGGCAGCTACTGCCAGCATGACATCAACGAGTGTGACTCGCGGCCCTGCCTACACGGCGGCACCTGCCAGGACAGCTACGGCACTTACAAGTGCACCTGCCCACAGGGCTACACCGGCCTCAACTGCCAGGTGAGCAGGCAAACGCCAGGCACCGGACTGCATTGCCAGGGAGAGACCCCTCGCCATCCCGTAGAGCCAGGGCGGAACCAAGGTGATCTGGAGGCAAATGGCCCGATCTCCCTCTCTGTGGGCCTCTGCTCTGTGGGCCTCTACTCTGTGGGCCTCCATCAGGCTTGAGTGTCAAATCCTTGTTTTCAGGGACACCTGTTACCTGCTACTCCCAGGGCAGGTGGGGAGGGTCCCAGTCAGGCCGCCTGCACCCTGTGGAATGGGGTCACAGCCCCCCTCAGCATGGGGTTCTTTAGCTGATGGCAGGGAGCAGGTGGTGAGCGTGCTGACCCTGCCTGCCCCCAGGACCTGGTGCGCTGGTGCGACTCCTCTCCCTGCAAGAACGGAGGCAAGTGCTGGCAGACCAACACCCTGTATCGCTGTGAGTGCCGCAGCGGCTGGACTGGCCTCTACTGCGATGTGCCCAGTGTCTCCTGTGAGGTGGCGGCACAGCAGCGAGGTAAGCAGCAGGCCCTGGGTGGCCCCTGGCAGTCCTGAGGGAGGAGCCACCTCACCTCACTCCCCTCTCACCCCCCTAGGGGTCAAGGTCACCCACCTGTGCCAGCACGGGGGGCTGTGTGTGGACGCGGGCAACACCCACCACTGCCGCTGCCAGGCGGGCTACACTGGCAGCTACTGCGAGGACGAGGTGGACGAGTGCTCGCCTAGCCCCTGCCAGAATGGGGCCACCTGCACCGACTACCTAGGCGGTTATTCCTGCAAGGTGAGCATCAGGCTGGGAGCTGCTTGTGGGCTCAGCCGAGGAGGAGGCTGACTGCTGGGTAGTGGGTCGGTGTCTCCTGCCCTAGATGGTGCCTGGCCTCAGCGGGCACCTCCCTGAGGCCCTCCTCTCTAGCTGTGGGACCAGGACTTGGCCCATCATCAGCAAAGCCTCCCTACTTATGGAGGACCCTCTGTGGGCCCGCGGGGCCTGAGCTTCTGTTGTCAGGAGGGCAGTTCCAGCGCTGTCACACTGCACAGTGGGCTGGGGGAGCACCGAGCTGTGGCCACCGCTGAGCTGCTGCCCTACCCTTGTTCCGTCGCCTGCAGTGCGTGGCTGGCTACCATGGGGCCAACTGCTCCGAGGAGATCAATGAGTGCCTGTCCCACCCCTGCCAGAATGGGGGCACCTGCATCGACCTCACCAATACCTACAAGTGCTCCTGCCCCCGGGGAACACAGGGTAAGGCAGCTGCCCAGGGCTGGGTCCAGTGTCCTGACCAGGGGAGAGCAGGCAGTCAGACCTGAGGCCGGGCAGGCATGTCCTGCAACCAGCAGGTGACTCCACTCCACCTTGTGGCCTGGGTGGGTGCAGAGCTGGCAGGAAGGGGCCCAGGGGGGTGTCTAGCAGAAAGCATGGGGTCCGACCTTTGCTGTCCCATCATGCCTTTCCTGGGCGTCCGGGTGGTCCAGCACTGACCACCTGCTGCACCAGGACAGACAGGCCTAGCAGCAATGTGGCCCCAGCCTCGATCCCCACACCCTGCAGGTGTGCACTGTGAGATCAATGTGGATGACTGCAGCCCCCCTCTAGACCCCGCCTCTCGGGGCCCCAGGTGCTTCAACAATGGCACCTGCGTGGACCAGGTGGGCGGCTACAGCTGTACCTGCCCGCCCGGCTTTGTGGGTGAACGGTGTGAGGGCGATGTCAACGAGTGCCTGTCCAACCCCTGTGACGCGCGTGGCACCCAGAACTGCGTGCAGCGCGTCAACGACTTCCACTGCGAGTGCCGCCCCGGCCACACTGGTGGGTCTGGGGGCGGGGCGGGGGCGGGGCCGGCAGCGGGTGGCAGCGGGGGCGGGGCGGGGGCGGGGCCGGCAGCGGGTGGCGGCGGGGGCGGGGCGGGGGCGGGGCCGGCAGCGGGTGGCGGCGGGGGCGGGGCCGGCAGCGGGTGGCGGCGGGGGCGGGGCCGGCCCTCATGCCCCTCTCACCTCCAGGGCGCCGCTGTGAGTCGGTCATCAATGGATGCAAGGGCAAGCCCTGCAAGAATGGGGGCACCTGCAACGTGGCATCAAACACTGCCCGTGGGTTCATCTGCAAGTGCCCAGCGGTAGGTACATCCACACAGCAGACTGAGGCTGGCCTCACCCCTGCCATGCAGCCCTGGAGCAGCCTCTGGCAGGGTCCCCCTCACCCAGCAGGGTCTCAAGGTGGAGGCTGGGGCCACCCTTGTTCCGCAGAGCTCACTGGTTGCTTTTTTTTTATTTGGCAACGCTGGGGATGAACCCAGGGCCTAGGCGAGGCCAGCGCTGCCATGGGCACACAGCCTCCACCCCTCCTTTGTTGGGTTGTCATAACTACTTTCAGTGCAGCTTTAGACTTACGTCTGGCTCGGGCAGAAGCACAGAGCTGCCCCTGCCCTCCAGCTTCCCCTCCGCATCTTGCTGTCAGTGGTGAGGGGCAGTCACCTCGGCGCAGGTGCAGGTCACTGACCCAGGTCCACCGGTAGCTTCAGGGTTGCCCTGGTGTGGGGCGTGTGTACAATGACAGGCATCTGCCACCAGGGTCACGCGTGTTTCCTGGGGCTCCGCCTCCCTGCCCCTCTGAGCAGTGTGCTGCAGGGCTTTGCTGCAGGGGAGGCCATGAACCCTCCATGTGGGGGACGCGGCCTGCCTGACCCCCGCACTGCCTGCTTCCCAGGGCTTTGAGGGCGCCACCTGCGAGAACGACGCCCGGACCTGCGGCACGCTGCGCTGCCTCAATGGGGGCACGTGTCTCTCGGGCCCGCGCAGCCCCACCTGTCTGTGCCTGGCCCCCTTCACGGGCCCCGAGTGCCAGTTCCCGGCCAGCAGCCCCTGCGCGGGCGGCAACCCCTGCTACAACCAGGGCACCTGCGAGCCCACCTCCGAGAGCCCCTTCTACCGCTGCCTGTGCCCCCCCAAGTTCAACGGGCTCCTGTGCCACATCCTAGACTACAGCTTCGGGGGCGGTGCCGGGCGCGACATCGCCCCGCCGCGGGTCGAGGAGGCCTGCGAGCTGCCCGAGTGCCGGGAGGACGCGGGCAACAAGGTCTGTAGTCCCCAGTGCAACAACCACGCCTGTGGCTGGGACGGCGGCGACTGCTCCCTCAACTTCAACGACCCCTGGAAGAACTGCACGCAGGCCCTGCAGTGCTGGAAGTACTTCAGCAACAGCCGCTGCGACAGCCAGTGCAACTCCGCCGGCTGCCTCTTCGATGGCTTCGACTGCCAGCACGCGGAAGGCCAGTGCAAGTAAGGCGGGCTCAGGGCAGCAGAGGAAGGACAGCCAGCCGGCCCTGCAGCATGCGGGACGGTCCCAGGCTCAGGGAGGGCGGGCCCCAGCCAGCACTGGAGGTGGAGGGTGGCGGGGCTGGGCAGGGGGACCCCGCTGGGAGCTGCCTGAGCGCCCTGTGCCTGCAGCCCCCTGTACGACCAGTACTGCAAGGACCACTTCAGCGACGGGCACTGCGACCAGGGCTGCAACAGCGCCGAGTGCGAGTGGGACGGGCTGGACTGCGCGGAGCACGTCCCAGAGCGGCTGGCGGCGGGCACGCTGGTGCTGGTAGTGCTGCTGCCCCCCCAGCAGCTGCGCAACCACTCCCTGCACTTCCTGCGCGAGCTCAGCCGCGTGCTGCACACCAACGTGGTCTTCAAGCGGGATGCGCAGGGCCACCAGATGATCTTCCCTTACTACGGCCACGAGGAGGAGCTGCGCAAACACCCCATCAAGCGCGCTGCGGGCTGGGCGGCTCCCAGCTCCCTGCTCCCTGGCAGCAGCAGGCGCCAGCGCAGAGAGCTGGACCCCATGGACGTCCGGGGGTGAGTAAGCCCTGGCTCTGGTCTGCACAGTCTGTTCCCCAGCGCTTCTCTGACCTCCGTCCAGTTCCACCTGCTCCCGTCAGCTGCCCCGGGCAGGCAGTGCTATGGTAAAAGGGGTGGACCTGAGTGTCTAGGGACCGCACAGCCAAGGCACACAGGAGCTGTGCCTGGTGGGCCCTGCCTCTGCGGCCACACCTCCCCCTGGCCACCACCCTCCCTGGTGCCTTCAGGCTTCACCCCCTTGCCCAGATGGTGGTTCTGAGGTTCTGTTGTGCACCAAGATTGGGGACTGAGCTGGACAAGACCCAGCTGTTGTTGGGGTCCCTTTTTCAGCCTGAGAGGAGGCAGGGCTGGGAGCTTGGGCTGGGCCCCAGAGGCTGGGCCCCAGAGGCTGAGCCCCAGAGGCTGAGCCCCAGAGGCTGGGCCCCAGAGGCTGGGCCCCAGAGGCTGGGCCCCAGAGGCTGGGCCCCAGAGGCTGAGCGCTGTGGGAGAGTATAGGCCTGTGGTGCTGCGGCTGCCGGGAGAGTGGAGTCCAGAAACACCAGCTGGTCCAGGCCCGCCACCCAGTCCCACACCTGGGGGTCCCACCCTCTTCTGCTTGACCCTGGACCAGGGTGGTGGCAGCTTGGTGTGCCCAGCCCCAAGTTGCTTGGTCTTTGCTGGTGGAAGGTAGCCAGGAAGGCCAGACATACATCACACAGGCCTGGTGTCCTGCACTTCTGCAGGGCCTGGACACAGCTCCTGGGAGGGGCTTGGGCTCCTGATGAGGGAAGTGGGTGCTCATGGCACCAAGGGGTCCCCAGGGGCTGTGGGGACACTGGGAGAGTGCGCAGGGCGTCCACGATGAGCGCCCGCCTGTGCCCAGGTCCTGCACAGGGGTTGCTGGACAGGCTGCTCACTTCCGGGGTTGCTGCTGCCACACCTGCTTCCTGCTCTCAGGATGGTGGCGGGGCCGGGCTGAGCCTGGGCGGCAGGGGTGGGTGCTGGGCATGGGTGTGTGGTCCCAGCCTGGCGGTGTGTCCTAGGTCCATCGTCTACCTGGAGATCGATAACCGCCAGTGCGTGCAGGCGTCCTCCCAGTGCTTCCAGAGTGCCACCGATGTGGCTGCGTTCCTGGGGGCACTGGCCTCGCTGGGCAGCCTCAACATCCCCTACAAGATTGATGCGGTGCAGAGTGAGTGCGCCCCCGCCCGAGCCAGCAGGAGCAGGGTGCCCACTGGGGAGGGTCCCCTGGGGGAGGTCAGAGCGGCCTGTCCCCGGCCCGTGGCCCTCCTCCCCATTCCCCGGGGTATGCCCGGCCTGGAGTGCAGGAGAGAACTCTCTAGACAGCCCGCCTTCCCTACCCTGGGCAACAGCTGCCAGAGGAGCTGCCACAGGACGGGCCAGCCCAGTGGAAAGTGGGAGGCTGTCTCGGCCCACCCCTCCCCTGGTTTTTCTTTGTTGGGTATTATTTCAAAATCATTACAGCCTTTTTTTTAGAGAGAGAGAGAGAGAGAGAGTGAAGAATTGATCGGTGTCATGTGAAGTGTTGAAGTTTGTATCTCGAAAATCCCCCTAAATCCTTTGTCTTAACAGCTCAATGCGAGTGCAGCAATTTGAAGTTGGTTAATCCTTCTCCCTGAAAGGGGAAAAAAGTGAAAGCCGTCTCCAGATAGAGTCGGCTGGTGCAGGAGAGAATTTAGCAATAGTTTGCAATTCTGATTAATCGCGTAGAAAATGACCTTATTTTGGGGGCGGGATGGAGAGAGCAGGTAAGCGGGCTGCTGGCCGCTGGCCCACTGCACAGCCACGCTGATGTCCGGGCGCCTGCCCACGGCCCTGCTGGCAGGTGAGACCGTGGAGCCACCGCCCTCGCAGCTGCACCTCATGTACGTGGCTGCCGCCGCCTTCGTGCTGCTCTTCTTTGTGGGCTGTGGGGTCCTGCTGTCCCGCAAGCGCCGGCGGCAGCATGGCCAGCTCTGGTTCCCTGAGGGCTTCAAGGTGTCGGAGGCCAGCAAGAAGAAGCGACGGGAGCCCCTTGGCGAGGACTCCGTGGGCCTCAAGTGAGTGGAGGCACCCTGCCTCTGGGCGTGGGCGGACAGGCTTCCTCTGGGGGCTCTTCTAGACTGTAGGCTGCGTGAGCCGTGGCCTCAGGCGATTCCCCGGAGCCACTCAGTCTTGCCTTCCACCTGCCCAGGCCCCTGAAGAACGCCTCCGATGGTGCCCTCATGGACGACAGCCAGAACGAGTGGGGGGACGAGGGCCTGGAGACCAAGAAGTTCCGGGTGAGTCCAGTGGGTCCGGGCCTCCCCGGTGGCTGTCTAGCTCCTGGGCCGACCTGAGGGTGTGGCTCTCTGCTCCTCCCCAACTCAGTTCGAGGAACCTGTGGTTCTTCCTGACCTGGATGACCAGACAGACCACCGGCAGTGGACCCAGCAGCACCTGGACGCTGCAGACTTGCGCATGTCCGCCATGGCCCCCACGCCACCCCAGGGAGAGGTCGATGCCGACTGCATGGATGTCAACGTCCGTGGGCCCGGTAAGGCCTGAGCCCCCAGCCCCAGTGGGAGCTCCAACAGGGTTGCTGGTGTGTGGCAGCTCCCGCCCCCGCAGCCTGCCAGCCCCCTCCCTTGGCGACCACTCCCCTCCCAGTGTGCATGCTGTGAGGCCCTGGGAGGGGGGACCCTGGAGCCTCTGTCTCTTGAGGCTCCCACCTCAGAGTGACCGTCCCGAGCCCCCTCCCCATGCTTCCTTGTGAGACACTCAGAGTCCGGGTTCTGACTGCAGGCGTCTCTTTCTTGGGGGGTTTGGTGTGAGGTCTGGGACCGGTTGGGGACGGCACAGCGTTCTCCACGGCCTACCAGCGAGTTGGCAGTGGGAGTTGCACTCTGTCCTTAAGGAGCACAGGGTGACCTCCGCAGCCCCTGCATCCCCGTGGCATGGCTGTGTGCACAGGGCCACGTGGGCAGTGTGCCCAGAGGGCTGCCCCTTGAACGCAGTGGAGGCTGGCCCTCCAGGACTGAACCCCGCCTGTCTCTGCCCCAATGCAGATGGCTTCACCCCGCTCATGATCGCCTCCTGCAGTGGCGGGGGCCTGGAGACAGGCAACAGCGAGGAGGAGGAGGATGCCCCGGCCGTCATCTCTGACTTCATCTACCAGGGCGCCAGCCTGCACAACCAGACGGACCGCACTGGCGAGACCGCCTTGCACCTGGCTGCCCGTTACTCACGCTCTGATGCTGCCAAGCGCCTGCTAGAGGCCAGCGCGGATGCCAACATCCAGGACAACATGGGGCGTACCCCGCTGCATGCAGCCGTTTCTGCAGACGCACAGGGCGTCTTTCAGGTGGGTAGCGGCTGCTCACGTGCGTAGGTGGCCCTGGGAGCCCTGATCTGGCTGTGGCTGAAGGAGTCAGCTGGCGTGTCCCCTGGACGTCAGCACACCAGGAGGCATGCTGGGGAGGGCACCAAACCCCACTCTCTCCTCTGTGGGAAGCCACCAGCGGTGCTTAGCAGGAGGTCTGGGGCTGCAGGGGAGGCAGGGCCTCCCTACCCCCACCCAAGACCGCCTCTGGGCTCAGGGGCAGGTCCTGGTCCCAGGGCTGCTGCCCTCCTCACCCTGCCCTTCTCTTAGAGCCATGGCCGCAGGCGTAGCTCTTGGCAGTGAGAAGAGAGCTTGGGGGGCTGTGCGGGCCCAGCAAGCCTCCCTCTGTCCTTGCCAGAGAGCCTGGAGCAAGCGTGGATTTGGGGATTTGGATGCCTGGGTCTCTGGGGAGCATCCCCAGCAGAGGCTCGTCCTGTATGCTGTCAGCCAGTGACACCTGCTACCCATCTCCAGGCTGGAACCTGGAGCAGATTCAGATGGGGCCCAAGCCAGCCATCTTCACGAAACTTGCCACTCCATAATTTCTTACCTCGGTGGAAATGAGAAATTGAGATGAGCCTTAAGAGGGAGTGAACCCCAGGGACGGGTCCCGACCATGCCCAGTGTGTGCCTCCCCAGGCGGCCCCCTCGCAGGCAGAGACTGGGTCTCTCAGGAGCTCTGCAGGGCCTAGGCAGCGTGGCAGGTTGCTTAGCCCTGTTCGCTCACCAGTAGGTGACAGCCACCTGCCTCTGAGTGTGGCCAAGATGGCGTTTTAAGCTGCCTGCCCTACCAATGGAGGCCTAGACACACAGCCTGGCTCAGTGGTTCTGAGTATGGTGCAGTCTGTGAGCCAGACTTCAGGACCTTCTGCACCCCTGTGGCTGGGCAGGATGAAGACCCCTTTGTTTGGGGGTGGTCTTGACAGGCAAGACCATGGCAGGATTACACGAGGCTGTACATGGTTGTGATGGGCCCCGTGTCACTGAGGCCCAGCCCTCCTGCACCTGTCGAGGACAGCTTCACTGTCCCGTGGTTCTGGGGCCTTCAGGTCCCAGGGTGGCCTTGTTGACTCTGGGAGGGCAGCTGGCTCTGGTCTAGGCATTGGTCCCCAGCGGGGGGCATCAGGCTCATGTTTGTGATGCCCCTGCCTGAATCCTCCCTCGTTTCCAGATCCTGATCCGGAACCGAGCCACAGACCTGGACGCTCGCATGCATGACGGCACGACACCCTTGATCCTGGCCGCCCGCCTGGCCGTGGAGGGCATGCTGGAGGACCTCATCAACTCACATGCGGACGTCAATGCCGTGGATGACCTGGGTAGGCCAGGCTGCAGCCCAGCTGCCAGGGCAGGGCAGAGTGCTGCCAGGCTGCTCCTGACCCCCTGTCTGCTCCCCCAGGCAAGTCGGCCCTGCACTGGGCCGCCGCCGTGAACAACGTGGATGCCGCTGCTGTGCTCCTGAAGAACGGGGCCAACAAGGACATGCAGAATAACAAGGTGGGCCGGGAGCCGCCTGCGGCTCTGGTGTCACTCCTGCACGTGCGCGGGGACCGCTCAGCAGGACTTAGCATGTGGCTAACTCTCCTGACTCCTTCCCAAGTCGGGGTGGGGCTGGGGGACCAGAGCTGCAGCAAACTGAGGGTCCTGCTCTGCATGGCGGGGCGGGGTGCTGCTGCAGCTGCCTCAGTCAGCGCTGCCTGGGCCTTGCCTCTGCTGCCATGGGGGCATGGTGACACAGGTGCAGCTGGGGTTGGGGTGGGTGGCTCTGGTTTCATGAGGCTTCTAGGTGTAGAGGCTGCCCCACCCGCTGCCCTGAGGCTGAGGCGGCTGTGTGTCGCCGACCTGGCCTTTCCTCCTTGCTGCCAACCTGACTCTGTCCCCCCGGGGCTCCTCGGTTGTCTGCTGACTGTGTTTGGGCTCCTCTGGGCACTTGGGCATAAGGGCAGAGCCTCAGCCTCCAGTGCCCTGACTCCAGGTGTCCCCAGCTATATTTCAAGCCAGGGCCTCTCTTGGGTGAGGGAGCCACGGCAGGCGTCAGGCACCAGGGTGTGCTTCAGACCCTGGTGCTCCTGAATCCAGGGCTGGTGGCACGAGCTGGTCTGTCCCACGGGAGGGACGGAGCCCCAGAAACAGTGACTGGCTGCTGGGCACCAGGCCTTGGGCCTCACTCACTGCCTCTCAGAGGCACATGGCTTATCCGCTGGGCAGAGCAGGCCAGGAAAGAGCCGGTCCCTCTTGGCAGGAGGCTCCTTACGTAGGCCTTGGCTGCACTCCAGGGATCCCCAAGCCGTGAGGTCGCTGCAGCATTTCACATGGCACATGTAGGGGAGGGAGACAGGGCACACAGTTTGTTAGATTCTCAGTGGGGTTGTGACCCCTGTGTAGAGGAAGGCCCACAGGTTTAGGAGTAGAGGACCCTGCAGACCCTCTCTGGGTGAGTGCCAGATGATGTGTCATCTAAGGTTTTAGAAGAGAATCTTCCAACCCCCTGGGATGTGCCAGTGGCCGCGGAGCATGACCCTATGTCAGCCAGTCAGCCCCTCACCTGCCCTGTGTGTCCCCAGGAGGAGACGCCTCTGTTCCTGGCCGCCCGGGAGGGCAGCTATGAGACCGCCAAGGTGCTGCTGGACCACTTTGCCAACCGGGACATCACCGACCACATGGACCGCCTGCCACGAGACATTGCGCAGGAGCGCATGCACCATGACATCGTGAGGCTGCTGGACGAGCACAACCTGGTGTGCAGCCCGCAGCTGCATGGCACTGCCCTGGGCGGCACACCCCGCCTGTCACCCACGCTCTGCTCGCCCAGCGGCTACCTGGGCAACCTCAAGCCCAGCGTGCAGGGCAAGAAGGCCCGGAAACCCAGCACCAAAGGCCCGGCCTGTGGTGGCAAGGAGGCCAGGGACCTCAAGGCACGCAGGAAAAAGTCCCAGGACGGCAAGGGCTGCCTGCTGGACAGCTCGAGCGTGCTGTCGCCGGTGGACTCCCTCGAGTCGCCGCGTGGCTACCTGTCGGATGTGGCCTCCCCACCCCTCCTGCCCTCCCCGTTCCAGCAGTCTCCGTCCATGCCTCTCAGCCACCTGCCTGGCATGCCCGACTCCCACCTGGGCATCAGCCATCTGAACATGGCAGCCAAGCCTGAGATGGCAGCGCTGGGTGGGGGTGGCCGGCTGGCCTTTGAGCCTGGCCCCCCACGGCTCTCCCACCTGCCCGTGGCCTCCAGCACTGGCACTGTCCTGGGTGCCGGCAGCACAGGGGCTGTGAGTTTCACCGTGGGCGGGGCTGCGGGCTTGAACGGCCAATGCGAGTGGCTTTCCCGGCTGCAGAGTGGCATGGTGCCCAGCCAGTACAACCCACTGCGAGGGGCGGTGGCGCCGGGCACACTGAGCACACAGGCCCCAGCTCTCCAGCACGCCATGATGGGCTCACTGCCCGGCAGTCTTTCCGCCAGCGCACTGTCCCAGATGATGAGCTACCAGGGCCTGCCCAGCGCACGGCATGTCACCCAGCCTCACCTGGTGCAGCCCCAGCAGGTGCCGCAGCAAAACTTGCAGATGCAGCAACAGAACCTACAGCTGCCAGACATGCAGCAGCCCCAGGGCCTGCAGCCACCTGCGCAGCCACACCTAGGCGCGGGCACAGCAGCCAGCGGGCACCTGGGCCGGAGCCTCCTGGGAGGGGAGCCGAGCCAGGATGTGCAGCCACTGGGCCCCAGCAACTTGACAGTGCACACCATCCTGCCCCAGGAGAGCCAGGCCCTGCCCACCTCAGTGCCATCCTCGCTGGTTCCGCCCATGACTACTGCCCAGTTCCTGACCCCACCCTCCCAGCACAGCTACTCTTCCTCGCCCGTGGACAACACTCCCAGCCACCAGCTGCAGGTGCCTGAGCATCCCTTCCTCACTCCGTCCCCTGAGTCCCCAGACCAGTGGTCCAGCTCATCGCCACATTCCAACATCTCTGATTGGTCTGAGGGCATCTCCAGCCCGCCTACCACCATGCAGTCCCAGGTCACCCACATTCCAGAGGCGTTCAAGTAAACAGCCGCACCCGCGGGACCCCAGCTTCCTTTCCCAAGCCCTGCCGGGCATTTCCAGTGCTCCAGGATGCTGGGGCCAACCAAAGGAGCCTTTTTTTTTTTTTTCAAATGTTTTTATACAAAAAAAAGAGAACAAGAATTTCAATTTTTTTTAGTATTTATTTATGTACTTTTATTTTTCACAGAAACACTGCCTTTTTATTTATATGTACTGTTTTCTATGGCACCAAGTAAAAGTCTTGTGTTCCAAGGAAATTAGTTCTTAGAGACATGGTTTTCCTACTTAGGGTAAAGATCCTTACATGTTTGTAAAATATAAGCAAAGATTCATGATTTATAAATGCCATTTATTTATTGATTTCTTTTCAAATTCCAAAAAGAATGCTGGAAAAGGGAGGTTTGAACCGCACTGTCCAGAGGCCCCAGGCTGCCCAGCCTTTCCCAGGGGCCCACCAGCCCTGCCCTCCCCCTCCCAGTGTCCTGTGTCTGGTGAGAAGTTGCGTCTAGAGGGAACTAAAGCAGGACCTGGGCACCTCGGGCATGTGGACTAATCTGCATCTGAAACAGAAAACTTAAGTAAATGATGTGGTTTACAGATTTGGTGTTTTTAGGGATGGATCTAAAACACACTTTGAAAGCTGTGGTCTTAGCAGGTCCCAGTAGTCCTTCCCTGGTACTGGTCGTGAATCTTTGTTCCTGGTCAGTGTTCCTAGTCGTCACTGGTCTTGTGAGTTCCTGTTCCCACCAGTCCCTTCCTAACATTGAGGCATCTCATGGAGCAGCCATCCGCCTGTGGAGCGTGGTGCCCACTGCGGGCCACATGGAGGGGTCTTACCCTCTTCTGGGGAAGGACACTGCCCAGGCCATCCTGATGGGGGCCCTAGCCCTTCATCTTGGGCAGCAAGGTCCCCTGTCAGCAAAGGACGGACTCCGCAGCTGAAGGCTCCCGTGTTTGCAGACTTCCAGAGTGCAGGTGTCCAGGTTTTAGGACATCTGGGCTGTGTCCACAAGTTCTTTCCCAGCAGCCCCATCTGCCATGGGTAGGGAACCCACGTCCAGCCCTGGGGGTGCTGGAGGGCAAGGTGCAGCCTGCTCTGGGGCCCTCCTCCTGGTTCAGGGGGTTGCTTGTCCAGGGGAGCAGCAGATCCTTACAGTATGGAGTATACGCCTGTGGCAGAGTAATATCTGTAAATACGTTTTTAAAGATGGATTTTGTTTAAAAAATCTAATGGAACAAGTTTGTTCTGTGTCAGACTGATGAGGGATATCAGAATGTGGCCCAGCTCAGTGTAACCCAGGCCTCGTGACCTGCAGCTGCCAGAACCGTAGCTCCTAAGAGCACAACCCAGGGATGGCCCTGGATCGCCCCCAGCCCTTGCCCATTTTTCGTGTGCATGGGGGCTTGCCCAGGGCAGGTGCCCCACCTCCTCAGGGTAGCTCCTCCGGCTTTTCGGGGGACAGTGTTGTGCCATCCCTAGTGGGCATGACCAGACACGCCCTAAGATGTTGATTCTTACTGTTTTATAAAATAGAGTGTAGTTTACAGAAAAAGGAAACTTTTTAAAAAAGTTATCTACATGCAGAACTGTAGATGATGGAAATGATGTATTTTTTTTCATCTTTTTGTTAACTGATTTGCAATAAAAATGATGACCATCAGGTTATCCAGATTTTGCTACACTTGGTGCCATCTGACTCACTTTCTTGGGGAAGGGAGGGCTGACCTGCTTGAAGATAGCAGAAGTCTTTGGACCTTTCTGTTGGGAGATTGGTGAAGAGGCTGTCCAGTCCTGGCCCACAAGGGCACTGGGGACCACACCATCTGTAGACTCCATGGGTGTCAGCCCCCGCTGAGGCCAGGCACTGGCGGAAGTGGGGCCCTGGCTGCGAGCAAGGCAGAGGTAACCTGTTGGAGGGACCCCCTGGGCAGGAGTCCCCACCAGCTCTCTGTCACCTTGCCTATCCTAGGGACAGTCCAGGGAATCCTACATCAGGCAGGGGGTGGGACATGAGGAGGGGTCTTATGATCCCAGACAGGGAGCCCTGTGGGAGCTGCAGCATGTCCGGGTGGGTGGTGTGGACATGGCCTGTGAGTCTGGAAAGCCCTGTGCACCAGAAGGGCTGGGCAGTATGGGCAGCATATCAGGTACCCAGGGGTACAGTGCCCAGCACAAGTGCAAGCTCCCTTCTCCCATCCTGCCTGGCCCACACCTTCAGGGAATCACAAGCCAAAGCAACAAGGGGGTGCCTGATTTCCCCCTTTGCCAAGTGCTGCCCACCTTGGACTGGCCCTCAGAGAACAAGTGTGAGCCCAAGGTTTCCCCACCATGTTGGGATGCCCTGTCCCTTCTGAGCACTGTGCTGCCCACCAGGACAGTGGGGCAGAGGTTCCTGGAAGGAATAGCCACACACAGAATTATGGTAAATGGTCTGATTTTCATTTTCAAGGGGGAGGACTCAGCATGAATTCCGCCCGAAGAACTCCCAGGACTTGGAGATTCCGCTCCGTGTGTGCTCTCTGCAGCTGCATCCACACCAGCACAGACAGCCAGGTATCTAGCCTCAGCCAAAGGATGGACGCAGACGGCATGTGGTCTCTTCATGCTGTGCTGGGCAATTGTAGGTGTCAATTTGGCTGGACCATTTAGCACACATTCCAAGTGTGTCCCGAGTGTATGTCTGGGGGTGATTGATGTTTGAATTTGTAGAAGATGAAAAACAGGGCCTTCCCCAACATGGGTGGGCTTCATCCAATCAGTAGGCCTGAATAGATCAAAAGGCTGAAGAGGAGGCTGCGCACCAGCTGCTGAGCCACTGGTCTCTTCCTGCATTCAGACTCCAGACTCCTGCCAACTTTGGAGTGAAACCTAACCCAGCAGCTTTCCCAGGTCCCTGACTTGCCAAGCGCAGCTCTTGGGACTTGTCTGCATGCATCAGTTCCTATGAGCAGCCTGTGTGCCTCTGTGTACATGCCACGGTTCTGTTCTCTGGACAACCTGACTAACAGAAATGCAGGGCCTCTCATCTGACCTTAAGAAGGGATGAAGCTCCAGTACCTGCTGCAACATAGATGCGACTGGAAGACACTGCTTAGTGAAGGACACTGTCAGGGTGACCACCTGCTATGTGATTCTGTTTATATGAGACGTCCTCAATAACTGAGCCAGAGACCAAGCAGCTCCCAGGTGGGGGATGGGGCATGACTGCTCCATGGACCTAGTCCGGCTTTGGGGTGATGCGAGGCTGCAGTGGTGCCCTGAGCACAGGGGACTGCACAGACACGGTTCATCTTATGTTCTGCAGGTCTCTCCAAGGAACAATACTTATTTACTCATTTTTGTGGCACAAGGGAGTGAATCCAGGGGTGCTCTACCACTGAGTTACATCTCTAGCCCGTTTTATTTTTTATTTTGGGACAATCTGGCTAAGCTGTTGACTTGAGCCTGTGATCCTCCTGCCTCAGCTTCCTGAGTAGTTGAGATCACAGAGTAGCCACCGTGCCTGGCACAATACGTTATTCCCAAAAGAGAGCAGCCTCCGGCAGTGTGTGAACTTCATGAAGTTTGTCCCATGGATGCAAGAACAGGCCTCAGGGACCCTGCTGCTCCTAAGAACCTGTCTGCCCCCAAAGTAATCAGAGCTCCTGGCAGATGAAGGAACCTGGAGAGAGTGAGGAGGCTCTAAGGTGGGGCTTCTGGCATTAGGACAGGCATGCTGGCTATCAGGCTCTGCCCATCTCCCAGCAGAAATAGCCCAAGGATTAAACCCAAAGTACATGAGGACGCATGGGGACAAGCTGCTTGAAGCAGAAGCCCCAGGCACTGTCCCCTTCTCTCCTAGGGGAGGCCACATGCCACAGGACCTAGCAACTTGCACGGTGAACACATGTCAACCTGAATTGCCCACCCCCGTCCTGCAATTCTGGGAGTCCCACCCCCTTGAGGGAGAGGGACTTCTTCTGAAGGCAGTGGGGCAAGGCAGGCTTGAGCCAAGGCCGGGCACTCCCAAAGGCCTATCCCAGCCTTCAGGAGGTGGCTCTCTGCCTCCCCCTGCTGACAGCGCTGCGCCAGTGTCCCTTGGCAGGCACTGCACCATCCATGTGCCATCCCCTGGAGCTGTCCTGGAGCAGTGCTCTCTCTCATTTTACGGTGAGGAAACTGAGGCTCAATGGTGTGGGTGACTTGCCCAAGGTCACCCATTCAAGTCAGGGCCATGAGACTCCTGGGTCTGTGGCAGGGGTCACCCCTCTTGGGCTCAAGGAGCCATGGTGCCTAGCTCAGCTGTTGCAGACTGGGCAACTGCTCTCAGGAGAGGGGCTGGCAGGCCACTGGGCAGGAACCAGCCCATAGCCAGCCAGGTATAAGGCAGCATTCCAACCCTGGAGCTGCTCCACCGAGGCCCTTTCACAGAGCCTTGGGCCACCAATCTAGCCTGCATCTTACACCACCTCTTAGGCTGCAAAGTCTCTGGCCTTGCTGTCTGTTGCGCTTGTTTGCTGGACAGAGCAGTGGCTGAGGGTGCTGTTGACAGCTGAGCAAGTTGAGCCACATCCCTGTGCAGGGGGTTCATCCAAGGTTGCTCTATGCACCTCTCTGCCTCATGCAGCCCTGCTGCTCGCCTTGGGCACCCAAGGCTGCCTCCAGGACTCCTGGCCCTCCCTAAAGCCTCACCAGAGAGCATTCTGGAAGGCAAAGCAATAGTCATTCATGACTGAGAAGCCCCTGGAAGATTCTTATTTCCAAATATCCCATGCAAATCTATTAGCAGGCCTGCAGAGCCCCACCCCATTAGGCCCCTCCCCTCACCATGGAGAAGCTCCACACAGAAGTCACTCCTGCCCCTCCTCCAACAGGCGCTGCACAGGCCCCCTATTCCACTGGCACATTCACATTCGCGGCTACCAAGTGCCTCTGCCGTCCGTCCCCACCCCTAACCTGCCAAGCCCAGCCCCAGCAGTGCCTGGCAAACAGAAGGAGGTCTCCTTGCCTCTTCTAAGCAGCTGTGAGATGCCAGGCAGTCCTCCCTGATCTCTGCCTGCCTGTGGCTTCACTGTGACTTTACCCCTGCCACCCTGTGAGGAGAGTTCCAGAAGCCCTTGGAGGCAGCCCGGGACAGGGCATAATCCCCACCTGTTTACAGGTGAGGAAACAGGCTTGGGAGGCCAAGGAGCCCAAGGCTGTACATCTGGGTGACGGCCAAGGGCCTCTGGCTTCCGAAATCTCACAGTGCAGCTGGACACAGCAGCCAGCCAGCCATTGCTCAAGCCATTTTATCTGCGCTCTATCGCCAGGGCCCCAAGGCGAAGGGCCCACCTCTGCTGGGAAGAGGGGCTATGGGGCCTGATTCCCAGTAGTCCAGTGCAGGCCAGCATTGGCCAGGGCCTCTATGGGTGCCCTTTGGCCATAGGTCAGCTCTGGAAAGAACTGGAAGAGCAGACAGACATGCGATTTTGCTCCATGCCCCTGACAAGGACACATAGGGCCTCAGATGCTGCCGGAGACTGTGAGAGCAATGCTGATGTGGTGGCATCTGTCCAGGGGGACTGAGCCATGCTCCGAAGTCCTCATGGCTGAGTGTGTGGACAATGGCAGTAGGCCTGAGGTCCTTCCATGCTGCCCACCATGGCCCCCAGGACCTGGCCTCTCCCTCATGGACTTGTGGCTACCCTCTCCTCATACTTGGTCTGGTCACATGATGGCGATCCAGAGCCCACACACTGCAGGACCCATAAACAGAAGCCACACAACACAACAAAGGTATGACCATCTCTACTTCCTGCCTCCTCCTCCTCCAAGAAGCCTTCCCTGTCAGCTAGTCACCCCAAGCTCCTAATGTGCTTTAGCTGGACCACTCAGCCAGCCCTAGCCCCTCTTCTCTCCTCCAGCTTCAACGTCCAGGATGGGGGTCTGCAACAGGGGCTGAGGGCAGGCCAGCTGTGAAGTCCCACAGACCACTCATGCTTGAGGCTGACTCTATGCCCAAGAGAAGTAAAGGGCAGGGGCTCACAGCAGGGACCACCCACTTTCATGGGACCCCCTTCTTCTAGCACCTCCTGGAGGACTGCCCTAGCCTGCCAGTTCCACAAGGCAGTTAAATTCTAGGGGGCTACAAGCCCAGGCTGGGGATGCTGAGTGGAGGCCTCACTCCCACACTACCTGCAGCCAGACCAGCACTGCTCGGTGGGAACATAATGCTAGCCAAGCATGGAATTTTACACTTCCTAGTTGCTCTATTAAAAAGAAAGAAAGAACAAAAAAAAGAAACAGGTAAAATAAATTTTCACAGTATATCTTATTTGATCCAATGTGTCTGGATATCATTCAACTGGTGATAAAAAGCCATCGATGAGGTACTGTGCATTCTTCACAATCTGGTACATCTCACACTCAGAGCCCAGCTTGATGTGGATCAGCCACATGTCAAGTGCCCAACAGCCACCATGCTGAGCAGCACAGCTAGTGGGAGAGGCTGCCCAGGTCAGGGTTCTGTGATGACCTTGACACAGCAGTCAGGAGCCTTCTGCTAGTTGCCATTCTGGCCCACATGGGGGGCTGCAGGAAGGTAGCGACACGTGTGTCCAGCCTCCAAGCAGGAAGGGGTGTTGGAGGGGGGGCCAGGTAACACTGCAGGCAAGCAGGAGGAGGCCTAACTAGGAGTAGGGATGGCTACCCTGGGCAGGCATCTCCTGGGCATGGACCCCATGCGTCTGCAGCCTGTCACCCTATGCCCCATTGACCCCAGACAGTCCCCGCTCATGCCTGTTGTCCTGGTACCCCATTTCAGTCCCTAAACTGCCAAGTGCTCACTGCTTCCTCTTACAGAGGAGGCCAAGGCTCAGAGACAGTAAGGAAGTTGACTAAGGCACAGAGCCTGATGGGCCAGCTGTAGACACCAAGGTACAAAAAGCCCACTTAGGAGAGAGGAGGGAGAAGGAGCCGCCCCAGGCCCATAGGCTGCCAGGTGAGAGCAATACAGCTGCCTCTCTAGTTAATCTTCGCCCTGGGGTCTGGAGACCTGGCATTTCATACCCAGGGCAGAGCTGGATTCTGTAGCTCACCTTTCAAGGTTAGATCCACCAGGGTAGGGCACAAGGCTTCTCAAGACATAGGCTCCAAGGCTCTTTAAATGCAACTTAAGCCTGGGATTGCTGGCCTTGTCCCTCCTGTCAGAGGGACACCTCTGTGTCCAGGGGTCTGCTGGGACAAAGTAACCACAAAGTGCCTTGACTACTGGGCAGAAGTGGATCGCAGAGGTGGGGCTGGTCCTGCCGTCTCTTCTAGGGCCCAGAGCTGTCTACCACGTGATACAGTGCCTACCATTCTGTTGAAACAGGCTGGGAAACTGGCCTCTGAAAGGCAAATGTTGGCTTTGCTGAGTGGCCCAGGTGCCACGTCAGCCCGGCTGAAAATTGCCCCGCACCACCTGGGGCTCTGCCTGCTTGGCTGCTCCCTCGCCAGCGTCACCGCAAACAAGCGGCAGAATCACACTCCCACCTTCTAAAAGTGATCAGGTGGCTTCAGCCGCTGCACAGAGGACAGCTGGGCGGGCAGACGTGCTATCCTGGTGTCCTCCGGAAGGAGCTGGAGGGGGATCCTGGGTCCCGTCCTCCCAGGCAGGGGTGCAGGTGAGCGGGCCAGGCCTGGGTGGTACTTGTCCCCTGTCAAGCCTATGGGGAAAATGAAGGTACAGATAAGCCCCTGCCTCTTCCCCGAGATCCTCACCGAGGGCTGGAGCGGTGCACCGGGCAGGCGATGGGAGGGGCAGCCGGCAGGCGGCCTGCTCGGTGCCCTCGACCTGCCACCGGCTACTTCGCGGTCTGCGCGCCCCACGACTAGGCGGCCGGGTCCCGCGCTCCGTCTCGCGGGCGGCGACTTAGGGCGCAGAGGGGACCGCGCCTCGCCCGCGAGGAGTCGGTCCGGGGCGGGCGGGCGGACGCGGCAGCCGGGCCTGGCACCATAAGGCTCCGCGCTCCCGCGCTGCTGGCGGAGGGCGGGCGAGCGCCCTACAGCTTCGCCGCGAGCGCCACGGAAGGCCAGGTCCGCGCGTCCCGCAAGCCGCAAGCAGCCTGGAGCTCAGAACCCGCGCCACAGCGGCACGGCGTCACCAGGCAACCACCCCGGGCCCGCGGCGCGCGTGCGCAGTCAGGTCTCCGCGCAGACCCGGCCACCCCGACGGGCGGTGCGGCGCATGCGCAATCGCCCCACCGGCCTCCAGCCGAGTCTAACGGAAGAAGGGGAGGAACGCACCGGCGTCGGGGCCCACTCAGGAGCTCCCGGCTCCGCGGCGCAGCCGTTCTCGGCGGGTGGAGCTGCTGCCTTCGTTTCTTCTGACTGACTTTCCCTTGAGGTTTTGATTGAAGGATGCTGTCTCTTCTCACATCCTAAATCGACAAAAAAGTGGAGGACAGAGCCGGCGTAACCACGGAGACGTCCCGGGGCCGGCCCAGCGCGCAGGGCCTGGCTAGGTGGGCGAGAGGCGGGGCCCGGTGCGCGACGAAGGGGTGGGGAGGTAGTGGGAGGGGCGCGGACGCCACGGGGGCGGACCCAGGGGTGTGGCCAAGAGCGGGACGAAAGAGCGAGGCGGTGAAAGATTGGACGACCATGAGGGGCGGAGCCAAGGGGAGGGGCAGCGAAGGACGGATGCGGGCGAGGGGCGGGCCAGAGGGCGGGACAAAGGTGAGGTGGTGAGGGGCGGGACTGGGGGCATAACGAAGGATGGGCAGTGAAGGACAGACGCGGCGGGGGCGGGGCCACGGGGGCAAGTCTGGAGGATCAGGCGGTGAGCGACTGGGCGAGCCGAGGGGCGGGGCCTGGGTGGGACGCGTGCTGACGTCGGCGCCGGACACGTCGGCCGGATCCGGATGTGCCAAGATGGCTGCGACGGCTCCTGTACCTGCGCTCGTCGCCGCCGCCGGGTGGGCTTTGGGCCGCAGCGCCTGAGGGGCCGGCCGCGGCCTCGCGGGTGAGGGCCGAGCGGGCAAGGGGTCTGAGACCGAACGACTAAGTGAGGTCGCAGCGGGCAGCGGGCGAGCCCCGAGCGGGCGACGCGTCTCCCGGGACTGCGCCGGGGCCAGGGAGGGCGCAGACCCGGGCCGCGGAGGCTGGGGCGCGTCCCGGGCGGGCCGCCGGGGCTTGCAGCCATCCTGCAGGCCGACGCGGGCCTGAGGAGCCGGGGCCGGGCGGGCGCTGGCCGGGCCTCGTGCACCTGGTGGTGGCGGCCGCCGCGGAGGGCGCGTTGACATGGCCGGACAGGGACGCCTCGAAAGAAACCCGCAACTTTTGAAGAGAGCGCGTCTCAGAGATTTCCGTGGCGGCCGAGCGTGACTTTGGCGTTGAGGGTTCCGAAGGTGTTTGGTCCTGGTTGGCCAGAATGCTTTTCATCAGCGATGCTCGCGATGAGACACATTTACGTGTGATCCAAGGAGCAGCCTTGTTTGTTTGTAATTTCTTGGCAGGGTCATCAGGATGTCGCAAGGGAGGTCGAGGACTGTGCTTTTTATCGGGTTAGAGGAATGTGGATATTTCAGTGGCTTGTCCAGATGTATCAAAGCCACTTAGAATAAGTTTTTGCTGCTTCACTTAAAAAAGTTTTAAATGGTTTTTAGATTGGCCATAGATTGTTTTTAATATTTCGGTTTCAATATGTATGGTGCATGTGTTAGCAAGATAGATAGTAGTGAGATGCAAGAGTCACAGATGGTTGTTCCTGAGTGGTACTTTTGCAGTTGCCTCCCTACAGTTTTTTCCTCATCCTCTTTCTTAGGGTTTCTGTGCTGGTATCTTGCAAAGACAAGAGGCAAAATAGTGATACATTCTTGTTTTTGTGGCTATCTTACCTCAGTGAATTTCCGAATCGTCCTGGAAAAGTTTTCTAGTAGGTATTGTGTACATTTTAATGTGATCCCTTTTGCTTCTGTAAACATCTTCATGAGTGTCAGTGCCCTTGTGGTTTTTCATCACTTTTAGCAGCATTTAGATTCCTCAGCTTCCTCTGACATTGTCTTCAACATCTGAATGTCTTTGGTACCACTTCTAACTTAGAAGAGAAGGGATTTATCATATGTGTGTCAAGTATCCCTAGTCTGATAGGAGTGTCACTAGCAGGCATCAGAGGGAGATGGTAGACAGAGGATAGTTCACTACTTTCCCTTGGTGTTCCTTTGGGTTTGCTCCACAAACCCAAGAGCTGGAGGCTGGAGGCAGTGAGAAGAGAGTGGGTTTGTGTGCTAAGTACTCCAGTCCCACAGCCAGAGACCCATACTGCAAACAGTCTTGCGTAAATATTCCAGTAGCTATGAGGAGTTGAGCTGAAGAGCTGAGTTTATGAATAATGCATCCTTGAAAAGATTAGCCGATCTCTCTGAAACAGGTGCCTTTTTGAAAGTTAAATGACTTGCTGAACAGAATAAAAGTTTCCATAGTCCTGAGATAAATGATAGGCCATTCATTGTTTTTTCTGTCAGTAAGTAAAGAAGAATATTAAAAGAATAATGTTTAAGTCACAAGATTGCTCCAAATGAAATTGCCATATTGCTAAAAAAATTCCCAGTTGGGCATGCTGGCAGCTGCTCCTTAGGTGATAGTGTTTGCTTATAAAACAGTTGCACATTGAACAGAATTGAGAAAATAATTGTAAGTTTCTATAATATTTAAGTATGAACTTGAGCAATTCAGGTTCTGGTAAAATATCCATATTAAACAGCAGTAGGGGTTAGGCCAGAATCCGTTCCACTGGACACCTAGTCCTGTCACAGTGACACCTAATGAATGAATCCTCTAGGCCTCTGCTCTGTTTTATTTTATATATTTATGTTTTTTTAAAAATTGTGTAAGGGTGGTTCTTGTGCTGCAGGAACACCTAGAATGCCTGTTTATCCTTGCAGCCATTTTAGGAGAAGCTTGGAGGTCTGTGTGTCCTGCCTGTGGGTGCAAGAATTGCTGTGTCCATGGTGCCTCTGAAGCTGGTTGGACAGATGGGGAAGGATGCAGTTCATAGGGATAAGGGGGCAGGGGGCTCTGACTCTACTTTTGGTACATCTAAATGACACTGTAAATGTTCTTTGTTTTATTATTTTTTAAAATAAAAAATTGGGGGGGATACTGGGGATTGAACCCAGGGGTGCTTAACCACTGAGCTATATCTCCATCCCTTTTTCTTTTTTTTTATTTTGAGACAGGCTCTCGCTGAGTTGCTGAGGCTGACCTCAAACTTGGGATCCTCCTGCCTCAGCCCTCAAGTTGCTGGGATTACAGGTGTGTGCCACCACACCCAAGTATTCTTTTGTTTTAAAACAACAGTTTAGAACCAGGTAAACTCTCTGGTATTATTTCTATTCGAGTCTACTGAAGTTGAGTGGATTTCAAAGTGCTTGTCAGTTGGAAAGGGTTCCCTATTGACATAGGAAGGAGCATGTGTGGGCAGTAATAATAGTGAATTAATAGATTGTAGGACTGATTTTCAAGTGGGGTTTTCATTTGTAAATAACTTTACTTAAAATGCATACATCAGGGGCTGGGATTGTGGCTCAGTGGTGGAGCGCTTGCCTCCCATGCGTGAAGCACTGGGTTCGATCCTCAGCACCACATAAAAATGAATAAAGGTAGTGTCCATCTACAACTAAAAAAATATTTTTAAAAAATGCATACATCATTTTTTTTTCCTGAATATCAGAAAGATTTCCAAGGACAAAAACAATGTCCATCTGCAAAGATGTGTGAACTATACTCTGGAGGACTTCCAAGATTTCTCCGTTCAGTTTAATTTTCTTTTGGATTAGTGAGACAAATATGTTCAGGAGGGTTGTGCTGGGGAGAAAGACTGATGCAGAGGAAAGAACTTTCAAAGTGCCAAACTTGAATCTTTGCTTCAAGAGGACAGGTTAGCTAGTCAAGATTGCACCTCCTGAATTCTGATCTAAAACAAATAATGGAAAACAGTATGGTGAGGGTTTCACCCGTTTGTTTTCTAGAAGGGTTTCTGTTGTGCCGGCATTTTCCCTGCTGGAGACTTGGGGATCTAGTCAGTTGGACAGTTTTAAAGCTGTGGTAAGTTTCCCAGCCTGGTTATAACTTCAGTGGTTAGAGGCAATGTCATTTCACTGCTGTCAAAGGAAAACCAGGCATTATACAAAAAAACAAGACACGTACGTGGTGAGGAAAAAGGCATTTGGTGGCTTTTATAACTGTACTTTATAATGCTTTTTCATTAAAGGAAATGGAAGAGCAAAGTTTAAACGCTTGTTTTCTAGATTTAAAATTAACATGCATGAAAAGTATGATGGGTAGTTTTCTTTCTTACTAGTAGACTTGGTGTTTTCTGGATCTGGTGAGGGTTACAGGGCAGTGTTGAGGACTGAAAGGCATTTTCTGGCTGTGTGTCAGACTGGAGGTCAGGCTCGCCTGGTCCCGCTGGTGTGGTGAGGGTCCAGAGAATCCTTGGGCAGGCCAGCAGGGGAATGTAGAGTGGGCAGGGCCTGTCTGAACTCTCAGCTAGCTGGTGTCCTGGCTGTCAGTGTCCTTGTTTTGCCTACTCCCAGGATTCTCCAGGGCAGCTTCCAAGGACAGACTTTTTCTGCTGGGGTGGAAGCACAAGAGAGATACAGTCCTTAGGATTTAAATAACTTGAAGTCATGCTTAATCTTTTTCTTTTTAAATAGTTGTTCTGATTGTTATCATGACTTTGAATATATGGGTTTTATATTCCTTTTTCCTTTTTCTTTTTCAGCTCAAATTAAGAAAAAAACTCTACCCTGCCTTCTCTGTAAGCAGCATCTCCTTGTGCAAGAGGTCTATTATGCAGCCACCACCCCAGGCAGTCCCATCTGGCATGGCTGGACCACCTCCGGCTGGGAATCCTCGGAGCATGTTCTGGGCTAATAGCCCTCACAGGAGGCCGGCCAGTAATAACATACCAGTGGCTCCGATAACTTGCCCATTGCAGCCAGTAACAGACCCGTTTGCTTTTAGTAGACAGACGCTCCAAAATACAGCATTGGTCAGTTCGTCCAAAAGTAACCTAGCTGTTTTGCATAGCCCGGCCCTCCCAGCATTTTCTCAATGGCCTGGTTTGCCTGTGCCTCACACAAATGCCGGGGATAGCTCCCAAGGACCCCAGGAGCCTCTGTCAGGACCTCTGTCACAGCCTGGGGCAGATGCCAGTCTGTTTCCTATTGCATCCATCTCTTCATCGCTCCCTGGGCCTGAGATGAACAGGAATTCAGAGGTTGGCTCCACCTCAGGGCCCGATGTTCAGACTCTGCCGCATCCACCTCATTACATTCCAGGAGTGGGTCCTGACCAGTCTCATGGGGGCCATCTGCATGGGAGTGGGTCTGGGCCTGATCAACCCTTGAATAGGTATACCCCACAAGATGGTGCAGTGGCCCCAGCAGCATCCCCTTTATTCTCCCAGCCTCATCAGCAGATGCCAGGTCAAGGGGGACCCGTGTGGGGAAGCCCACAGTCTTACCATCAACACCACTCTTCCTGCCCAGCAGGACTTGTTCAGAGCGTGGGACCGCAGGCTCCCACTATTCCTCATTTCCCTGCTCCTTCCAACCTGCACCATGGTCTTGGCCAGGAGTCCCATAGCCCACTCGTGTCTCCTCCAGAACCTTTGGCCAGTGGTGGAGGGAACGAGGCATCTTGCCTGCCTAGTGGAAACCACTCAGCAAGTAACTTCCATCCTGAGCATGTGCTGGGGCAGAATTCCAGGAGCAGGAGTACATGGGCAAGCCCGGAGTTCAGACAGAATCCAGCAGCAAATAAAGAGCATCTGCCAGGCCCTGCCATTGTTGATCCTCTCACTCAGGGAAATAGCCCCGAAAACCACATGCACTATCCCCCAGCAGCTGGGGCTGGTCGGGCCCCTCCCGAAGCAGGCTCAGGAGCTCTCTCGATGTTTTTCCAAGGGGAAGAGACAGAAAATGAAGAGAATCTCTCATCTGAAAAAGCCAGCACCTCTGGCAGGTTGGGCTTTGATGGTTACTCCCCCAGTCCTGGACTGTGCCAACCACCGACCCCTGCACACACAGCGAGTGGTGCCTACCAGGCCTTTCCCAAAGGCCCCAGCACTGAGGCCGCACAACAGGAAGAAGACACACAGTCGTATTTTTCTCACTCTGCAGGTATCCAGCATGATAAGCAAACCAGTAAAATTGTTGCTTCTGTTGCCTGGGGTGGTGCAGACAGCGCCGGGGCTCACGACACCGGCAGCTCACGATGTGAGAATGTTGAGAACTTAGAATTCATTCAGAACCAAGAAGTTCTGCCCAATGAGTCTCCAAGTTTGGACCCTTCCTCTCCCAGTGACCAGTTCCGACATGGGACCCTTCCCGGACCAGCTGTCCCCAGGCACAGTGCTGTGGGCCTCACCAGGGGTGGGGGGCTGAATCTTGAGGCCCCTGAGGCACCGCTGCATCCCACACGATCTGACAGTGTGTCATCCAGCTACAGCAGCCAAAGCCACAGGAGTCTTCCAGGGTCAGCCAGACCGCAAGAACCAGTGGGCACATTCATTCAGCAAGAAGTAGGAAAACCTGAGCGGGAAACTGCAGGGGGCTTTTTTAAGCAAATTGATTCTTCTCCTGTAGGAGGTGAGACAGATGAGACCGCCGGAAGCCCGAATTACCATAGCACCTTGTCCCAGCCCTCCACCCCAAGTCCACCGAAACCTACGGGGATATTTCAGACAAGTGTAAATAGTTCTTTTGAACCAGTAAAATCTCACTTGATCGGGGTAAAACCAGTTGAAGCAGATCGTGCCAACGTGGTAGGTGAAGTGAAAGGGAGCCGGGACTGCCAGAAGACACATAGACCGGCCGCTGTACCACCTGATGCCTCCCCAGGTAACCTGGAGCAGCCACCAGACAATATGGAGACACTGTTTGCACCCCAGCCCTGCCCTCTGCCTCTTACCACCACCACAGAAGCTGGGTATGTGCTTCCACACACAGGGGGGCCACCTTTGGATGCTGGGCGCCCAACACCTGAGAAGAGGCCCTCAGCTAGGGCTCAGGGGACCACAAAGTGTGAGAGCCCAGCAACGACTTTGTGGGCACAAGATGAGCTGCCAGATTTTGGTGGCAATGTCCTTCTAGCCCCCGCAGCTCCTGCAGTTTATGTACCTGCAAAACCTCAGCTGTCGGCAGTTGTGCAGCCTCCAGAAGAGGGGATGTCTGTGCAACAGTTACGGAAGCCAGCCTCTGCCCGCGCTGTGCAGAGCCGAGTTGGCCTTGGTGCCTCTGAGAATCTTGAGAACCCTCCGAAGGTGGGGGACGAGGAAACCCTGCAGTCGCAGGCAAGTTCTGGTTATGCAAGTTTACTGTCCTCACCACCCACTGAGTCCCTGCAGAATCAGCCGGTCTTGATCGCCCAGCCTGATCAAAGCTATAATTTGGCTCAGCCCATTAATTTTTCTGTGTCCTCACTGAATCCTAATGAGAAGAATCAATCCTGGGGAGATGCTTTGGTAGCAGATAGATCCACAGCGAGCAGCCAGGCTCTTGGTGGTGATTCTGGAGAACATGCTGCTTTGTCCAGGCTTCCAACAAGTGTTGTCACTTGCTTGTCTCTGCCAAACAGTCTTGCACAGAGTAATGTCCCACATGGTTCTGGGTCTTCTGAAGTGGTTGCTAATCAACCTGCCAATTTGCTGGTTCAACCATCACCCCATCCGGTTCCAAAGAGTGTGCTTCCAGAAAGTCAGAAAAATCACAGTGCAGCAAAGGGCCTTCCTGAGTTCGTCAGCAGACCAGCTGGAAGCACTAGCACCATGTCAGTTCCGCCCCCTCACAGTACTTCGGTATCTGGTAGCAATGAGGCAGATTCCTCCAGTAACCAGGAAGAAACGGTCAGAGCCCTAGACTTTACCTTAAGTGGAGCTTTGGGAAATCCTGCGAGAGTATACAGCCCGTCCCATCCTGACGGCCCAGATTCCCAGCAAGCCATTGCCAGTCATCCCAGACAGCCAGATCATTTCTATCAGCAGGTGATGAAAGATGCACAGGACCAGCCTGGTGTAGAGAGAGCTCAGTCAGAGCTGGTGCCTCCTCAGCCCCAGGCTTCTCCCCAGCAAGTGCCCCAAGCAGCATTTCCAGAACCTTCAAATCCAGAGAGTTCACCCATACAAGGACGGTCTAAAAACTTAGCCCAGCCACCAGCAAGCCCAGCAGCTCTGGCTGAAGCAGCTCAGAAGATGCCTCCTCGGCCACCTCAGTCCTCCAGTGCATCAGCCGTGTCCACCAGCTCAAGTCAGGCAGCCGTGCGTTCTGAGCAGCCATGGCTACACCCACCTGCAAGTGCGTTTGGCCCACCACCTCCGGACCTGGCGCCCTACTATTACTACAGGCCACTGTACGATCCCTGCCTGCCTCAGTATCCCTCGCCCTACCCTCCAGATCCTGGGACGGCGTCCCTCTATTACCAGGTAGAGTTGTTCAGCCATCTCTCTGCCTTTGCTCTGGCCTGTCAGGTTTCTCCTCTTATGGAAACCTTGGTGGTGACTTGTCTGTTTAATTTAGACCCAGGCAGTGCCCCTGAGGAAGTCCTCCTGGGCCCTGAGCACAGGCACTGTTTTAGAGGTTCCTGATGAATGCTAAAATATTGGATTATGTGTAATACCAGCATTATGGTATTTTTTTAAAATTTTTTTTTTTAGTTGTAGATGGACACAATATCTTTATTTTATTGCTTTGTACGTGGTGCTGAGGATTGAACCCAGGGCCTCACGCATGCGAGGCAAGCGCTCTACCGCTGAGCCACAATCCCAGCCCCACATTATGGTATTTTTGTGTGATCCAGTGTCCCCACGTTACATGATAAAAAGGTTCTTTGTTTCCTGGAACCTGTCAGTTTATTGCAGAGTCAGAGATCTGTGATGCACACTCGAGAAGCCAGCCTAGCCTTGGGAGCTTTTTGTGGTTTTAAACACAAACACCAATATAAGATGTGACAGAGCCGGGTGCGGTGGCGCATGCCTATAATCCCAGCACTTTGGGAGGCTGAGGCAGGAGGATCACGAGTTCAGAGCCAGCCTCAGCAACAGTGAGGCACTGAGCAACTCAGACCCTGTCACTAAATAAAACACATAATAGGGCTGGGGATGTGGCTCATTGGTCGGGTGCCCCTGAGTTCAATCCCCGGTACCAAAAAAAGAAAAGAAGTGACAGGAATAACCGGAGAGTTATCCTCAAGAATAAAAATATTGAGGAAAAACCCAGGTGTGGAGTAGTGGAGAGAGGTGGGATTCCATAACTCCTTGCAAATGTGCAGCGATTCCACAGTAGAAGGGGAAGGCCCTGCGTGCTCCTTCCTGCCTCTTCGCAGTGCTGCAGGCTGGGGGCTGCTGATTATTTCAGGCTGTGTTTAATCCTGCCATAGCTTGAAAAAGTATAGTCTGAGTAGACACACTCAGTCATTATCTGCTTTTCCTCACCTCTGTCCCCAAGGTTAGCACTGTGTTACGAGGAGTTTGAAAATGAGTCTGCTGTGTATGGAGCCAGGTGATACTGAATTCTTATGCTGCCTGAATTCTTGACCCCGGAGTTGTGCAGGAAGGCCTTGATAAGGAGGGGCTGGGGAGCAGTGCGGGGCTGCCTGTGGCTATGGCCTGTACCCGCTGCCAGGCCCGGAGCATTGTCAGTGGCGTATGTGTGGGCCTTGCACGTCAGCCCAAGACCCTTCTTTTCCTTTTCTTGCTGTATCTTTAGTAGTGGTCAGAACAAGTCCATTTTCCATGATTCCATGTTACCTGCCAGGCAGCTGCAAAGGTGGGACATTCAGACACAAGGATTTGTGGCACTTGCTGGCACCTACACATAGCTCTCTTCAGACCCTCGTGCATCTGCTCGGGCCCTCCTCAGAGACTGGGTCGAGGCCACAGACTATTTTGTAATGGGGTTGGAAGCCTCTTGGAGTAAGTCACAGGGCTCTTTTGGAGGCTGCCCATGATGGACCCTGGGTTCTGTTGCATCACTGAGAGGTGGCTGAGGCCAGTCACACACTTTGTTTGTTCAGACTGTGGCATCTCTGCAGGAGCCTCGGTGCCCTCAGCAGTCGGCGTGGCCCCTTCATGCTGCCTGCTGACATGGTGGTCTTCTGGGCTCCTCTGTGCTGTCTCCTGAACAGGGTCAGGGCTGTGAGTTTGGGGAAGGCCCTGCTGCCTGCTTGGGGACGTGAACTTGGCCTTGTGGTTCCATCTGATGAGGAAGTCTGCCTGCAGCCCTGCTTTTGGAGGGTGGTCTAGAGTGTGTAGAGCTGCAGCTGGCTGCTCTTGATTGGAGACCTGACGGTGCCCAAACCTTCTTCCCACAGGATGTGTACGGCCTGTATGAACATCGGTACAGGACCTGTGACAGCTCAGCATCCACCTACACTGACAACTACCGCTACTCCGAGCTTGAGCGACCCAGCTCCCGAGCGAGTCACTGCTCCGACCGGCCCACTCCCAGGTGGGAGCTGTGTCCCTTGCAGCACTTCACTCTTGCACCCAGACTCATGTCTGTCACTGGCTGTGATGGCAGTTTAGTGATTTGAAAGTTCTGTATCTGAAGAATTGTGCCAGCTTCTAATGCGTGTTCATGTTCGTCAGTGTGGACAGATGGTAGGATGTGTTTTTCAGTTAAATTAAGCACTGCCACTTGCAGTCCTAGTGGAGCTGGTCACCTGGTGCTTGGCCACCTCTGCACTCATATTCTCCCTGCCTCTGGACTGGTGATTTCTTCCTATCAGGTGGTCCTTGCTCAGCAGTTTGCTGATTGGTGATTAGGGCTGTTCGACTATGGCCTTTTTTTGGGGGGGGGGGGGTTTACTGGAGATTGAACTCAGGGGCACTCGACCACTGAGCCACATTTCCAGCCCTATTTGTGTTCTGTGTAGAGACAGGGTCTCACTGAGTTGCTTAGCGCCTCGCTGTTGCTGAGGCTGGCTTTGAACTCACAATCCTCCTGCCTCAGCCTCCCAAAGGGCTGGGATTACAGGCTTGTGCCACCGCGCCTGGCTGACTATGGCCATTTTTAATTGGTGCAGACTTCTCCAAAGTTTTGGATGCCTGGAAGAACTGGCCACAATGACAGCATAATCCTGGGATCTGTCAGGCCAGCTCCAAAATGCTGGACCTGAAAGCCTGTGCCCTGTGCCTGATGGCCCTCTCGCCAGAGGGCCCACAGGTGTCTCTGACCTGCATGTCTCCTGCACTGGTGGTCCCTGCCTGTTTTGCAGTTATGGAGGAGACACCTAGAAAGAGCCATGGTATCATGCCTTCCCTGAGTAAACTTCACGCAGGTCAAAGTCCGCCTGAGAGACTGCTTCTGATCTCTGCCCCTCAGGGTTGTTGGGAGTGAAGTGGTGGGGTGTGGATCCTGGTCACTGCTGACTGTGCCGTTGGAACTCAGCCATCATGCCTTGTCAGGCAGAGCTAAGGAGCGGTGCCGCAGGAGGAGGCTTTGTTACAAGGGCATGTTGCTGTTGACTTAGCAGTGTATAGGAGCTCAAAGTGCAAAAGCCTAAACACTGTACATGTGCTGTCTTTCAGAAGGGTCTATATACTGATCCTTTGTGGCTTTTTGGTGATTTCTTGGAAAACAGAACGCTATGCCTATGAACTTGCCCATTTAGCTGGCCCCTGGGCCCCTTGCTCCAAAGGCATACACCAGTGTGTAGGCATGAGTTGCTGGCCATTCCTGGTGCTGTGTAAAGCATGACGACATTGAGGCTTTCTTTCTCCTGAAACATTGTGGGCAGGGTTGCAGCTCAGTGGTGAAGCACCTACACAGGGCCCTGGGTTCTGTCCCCAGCACTGCAAAATAGAGTCTTGGTTATGAGAAAACTCCAGAGATTTTCACTGCTGGGTAGGCCATGCCACCTGGGAAGCTGGGCATGGTGGTTAGGACTTGCTGATTCAGAGCCTGTGAGGAGAGAGAGTGGGCAGGTGGTTCCTAGAGTCCAGAGGGAGCGTGCAGGGGAGAGCACACCTGGGCGAGCTACTTGCCTCCCGGTTTTCCTTCCACTTGCCCACCTGCAGGACCACATGGAAAGTACCTTCAAGTGGGAGGTGGGGGCTCCAGACCCTGGCAGACTTCTGAGCCAGGCAAGGCCAGGCGCCCACAGGATGTTTTTGTCCCTGTGTCACAGCCTCGAGGGTAATCTCCCTCTTCTTGGCCGTGCTGGCGTGTGTGTGCATTCCCGGGTAGTGTGATGCTTCTGTTTAGGGTTGCCATTCCCTCAGCCTGTTGGTCAGATCACTGCAGGAACTGTGCAGGGTCAGAACAGTCTTCTGTGGCGTTTCCTTCCTGAAGGTGGGCAGGTGGTGAGGTCAGCTGAGGAGGTGGCATGCTCTTGGTTTGGCTCTGTGTCAGGCCACTTTTCTGGAACCGCTGCTCTGCAGATGAATGTGTGTACTGTGGCCAGCTAGGCGGAGCAACTAGACTGAGCAGCTGAGCAAGCAGGAGGGGGTGGATGGCTGGACCTTGCTACAGGTGCTGTTCCAGCCAAGCAGCCAGACGTGGCTCAGTGACACTTCCTGAAGGAGTATGAGGAAAGCCACATTTAAAAAATAAAATAAAAATGGCTATCAGAGAATATTCAAATACACAATTAAGTCCTTTTAAGAGTCTTGCAAGTGCCAGAATGTGTTACCCTTAATCATTTGCTGAATCCCACCTTTCTGACAGTGAGAGTCAGGGTTGTGGCTTGGTTTATCCAAAAGAATGCGTGCCAGGCTCTCCCAGCCAGTGCTCCTGAGTCAGGCAGAGCACCTCTGGCTAGTGCCCTGCTGTGAAGGCTAGTGAAATCCGCATTTGAGGTTGATCTTAGGCCCAGCACGTTTTCCTTCTGCTAAGTGCATTAAGAACTCTTAAGGATGAAGCTCTGAGAACACAGAGGGTTATTTTTCTTTTGCTGAGCACTGTCAGTGATTTTAGTGAGTTGAATTTCTGTTAGCCACATGGTGGAATCCATAATCGCAGCGTCTGCTTTGGATCTTCTAATTAGAATTTTCACGACCATAGTGCCTTTTTTTCTTTCTTTTGATACTGGGGATTGAACCCAGGAGTGATTTGCTTTTATTTTGAGACAGGGTCTCACTGAATTGCTGAGGCTGGCCTCAAACTTGCAATCTTCCTGCCTTAACCTTCTTAGTTACTGAGATTACAGGCGTGCCCCCCCCCCCCCCGCCCCCGTATCCGGCAACCAAGCACTTTGATGAATGTCTGCTGGGTGTATTTTGTACTGGCTGCTATCTTAGGTAATGTGGTTTTAACAGCTCTGTGTTTTTCAGGCAAGGGTATCCTGAAGGGTACTATAATTCCAAGAGTGGATGGAGCAGTCAGAGTGATTACTATGCAAATTACTACTCCGGCCAGTATGATTATGGAGGTATGTGGAGGAATTGCAGCCACTAGCTTCTGCGCTGTCAGAAGGCTGCTCCTGAGTGGCAGTCTGTCTGTGCTGTGCTCTTTTGGATGCTGGGAGCTGACTTCCTTTTCACTAGCTTCTTGGTGTTTTTATACATGAGCCAAGGTCATTGAAAGTTCTTTGCATCTGAGAGCAAATGTATTAAAAGACCACATCTTTATTTATTTATTTTTTTGGTACCTGGGATTGAACTCGGGGGCACTCGACCACTGAGCCACATCCCCAGCCCTATTTTGTGTTTTATGTAGGGACAGGGTCTCACTGAGTTGCTTAGCACCTCACCATTGCTGAGGCTGGCTTTGAACTCGTGATTCTCCTGTCTCAGCCTCCCAGAGTACTTGGATTACAGGCTTGCACCACCGCAACTGGCTTTGTGATGGTCTTTGATGTTCCAGCAGAGCACAGTGATTGGCAGTTCTGGGCTGTCTTGTCCACTTCTGACTACTCTGTGAATTGATGAAATGAAATTAAAATAAATGCTCGCCATCCAGCCCCACCAGCCACGTCTATGTGCTCAGGACCACCCAAGGCCTACTGCTTGGCAGTGATGAACGTAGAGAGTGCCACATGGCAGTTGAAGGTGCTTTGCCACCTACCTCCCAGGCAGCCTGGGTGGCCTGTGGCTATGTCCTGGAAGGTCTAGGAGTTGCCTTAGTAGCCCCGCTGGTCATATCTGCCCTGGTCAGGTGCTCCTGTACTATTAGGGTCCTGCAGCCCCTCGACAGTGCCTGCATGGCCCACTCCTCCTGTTTCCAGAAGAGTTGTTTTCCCCCTTGAATGTGTACTCCTGCTTTAAATAGACATTTTGTACACAATTGGCGAAATGGTACATCCACATCCAGTTTGTTCATAGTGTTCCTTTTTGAAGTTGTTTTATTGGGGGGGGGGTGGTACTGAGGATTGAACTCAGGGGTGCTGTATCACTGAGCCACATCCCCAGCCCCCCTTTTTTTTTTTTTTTTACTTTGAGATAGATTTTGCTAAATTGCCCAGGCTAGCCTTGAATTTGCCTCCTCCTGCCTCAACTTTCTGAGTAGCTGGGATTACAGGCCTGAAATTATCTTTTATTATTAATATTATTTCTTAAAATCTTCCGGGTCATATTAGGAAGAAGTACTAATAAAACCTAGACTCAGGGTTTAGCTCTTCTGCAGTGGCGGCTGGTTTTGGGAGGAGAGCAGTGGGAAAGCGCTTACATGGCATAAGGCGCGGGCTCCAATTTCAGTGGCATGTTAAAAAAAAAAGTAGTGACATGATAAAAACATTAGTAAAGGTGTCTTTTAGCATTGTTTTCTTTCAAAGCAAAAACACTTGTATTGAGAGAACTGCCAGCCAGCTGCCAGGAGGTGTCATGGAAACGGGCAGGACACAGCCTTCTCCAGTGTCAGACTGCCACTCGGGGGTCCTGCCCATCCCAGGCAGAGGCTGTGGTTCCTTGAGAGCCCTGGCACTTCCCAGTCCAGGACAGTGCAGTTCTTCCATGAACCCTGGCTTTCTTTTGACCCCTGCATTCCTCACTTACAGACCCAGGTCGCTGGGATCGCTACTATGGTTCTAGGTTCAGGGATCCCCGCACTTGGGACCGGAGGTACTGGTATGATGCTGAGTACGACCCACACAGGAAGGAAAGCTATGCTTACGGCGACAGGTGGGTAAAGTGGACTTGAGTCAGGAAGGCTGGCAGTAAGCCAGAGGTGTGCGCTTCCTCACCCACTCCGTGCCTTCAGAGCTGGCCAGAGAGCTGTGGCTCCAGGCCTCTGGGGAGCACTGCCTGCTTTTTTAGTCTTGGTCTCAAAGAGGGAGGCTGGGCCACACCTCTCTGGCGCTTTCAGCTCTGGGCTTTGAAAGGAGAGCCAACCTGAAGTAGTGCCTGGCCAGTGGCTTGGGAGCACCAGGGGTCTGGCTTTCTCCTTTTTGTGTCTTTTCTTGTCCGTTCTGACCAATAGGCCAGAGAAGGGCCACACTTGAGGTGCCCTTGCAGTCAGGGTCTGAGTGTGACTGTGGTGCTGGTCTGCTGTAGCTGACCTTCTTCAGGATGGTCAGCCTTTGGGTGGAGGGGAGGGTGGCGATGCACGGGTCCGTTGCCCTCCTCCTGTTCTCTGCCTCGACCTCTGCTTCCTTTAGGCCCGAGAAATACGATGACCACTGGAGGTACGACCCTCGTTTCACGGGGAGCTTTGACGATGACACTGAGCCCCCCAGAGACCCTTATGGGGAGGAGGTGGACAGGCGCAGTGTCCACAGTGAGCACTCAGCACGGAGCCTGCGCAGCGCGCACAGTCTGCCCAGCCGCCGCAGCAGCCTCAGCTCCCACTCACACCAGGTGTGACCCAGTTCCCTGTCGGAGTATGGATGGTGTGCCTGCAGCCCTGCTGGCCTTGGTGGGACTCACTGTCTCTGTTTACTTTCTTTTCCAAGAGTCAGATTTACAGAAGCCATAATGTGACTACTGGTTCCTTTGAGGTCCCGCCTCCCCCAGGCTCCTTTCATGGCGATTATGTCTATGGCGCCTACAGCAGCAATTTCAGCAGTGCCCATGGCTTTCCAGAGTATGGCTACCCTGCAGACACTGGCTGGCCTACTGTGGATCAAGGTTGGTCTCAGCAGTTCAGAGGATGATGGCCAGGTCTGGACCAGAATGGGAGAGTCGGTTCTGTGATGAACAGCCATGAGCACCTGGCTCACTTAGTTCCCTACAGCCTGAGGACAGCTCTGTCCCCTCCCATCCTGAGTGGCAGAGCTTGTCGCAGTAGGCCAGTCCCGGCCCTGGATTGTGATGTGGCTGTGGCTCTGAGAGCTGCCAGCCCATCTAATGTGCATTGTTTTTTTTTTGTTTGTTTTTTGTTTTTAAATATTTATTTTTTAGTTGTAGGTGGACACAATATCTTTATTTTATTTTTATGTGTGGTGCTGAGGATCGAACCCAGTGCCTCACACGTGCTAGGCGAGCACGCTACCACTGCGCCATAACCCCAGCCCTTGTTTTTTTTTTTTTAATATATTTTTTTTAGTTGTAGATGGACACGGTGTCTTTATTTTATTGCTTTGTATGTGGTGCTGAGGATCGAACCCAGGGCCTCACGCATGTGTGGCAAGCGCTCTACCGCTGAGCTACAATCCCAGCCCCTAATGTGCATTGTTAAAGTGTACCAGCCACTAGCCCAGCTAGGGGGGCAGCCCTCTGTACCCCTGCACTGGCCCTGTGGATGAGCAGTCTGAGGGAACTGTTCCCAGACTTGTGCCATGAGTCACACTCTAACCTTCTCTCCAGAGTCCTCAATTAAAAGCTATTTCTTGAAAACGTGCAGAAATACATGTGAGATCACCAGATGTAACAGTGCCTCTCTTTCTTGGCTAAAGCCTCACTTGAGTTAAAAGCCTTACCTCCTGCTTGGGGTGCTTGACTGCCATTTCCGTTGGATGCTCTGTGGCCATCACAGATGGAGATGGAGCTGGTCCGGGAACGTGGGAGCAAAAATAATCTAAGAAATGATGAGCTGATTGTTTCTTTTCTGATTTATTTAAATGCAGTTCCATCAAGACCAACTTCTCCTGAAAAGTTTTCAGTGCCTCACATCTGTGCCAGGTTTGGTCCTGGTGGTCAGCTCATTAAAGTGATCCCCAACCTGCCTTCGGAAGGACAACCTGCACTGGTGGAAATCCACAGCATGGAGGTAATGCTGGTGACTCAGCCGTGTCTGTGTGTCTATGGTCTGACATCGGCTGCCACTCACGTCTGCAAGCGAGGCTGTGGGACATGTGTCCTCAGAGGGTCTGCTCTGTCTGCAGCCGCCTCCTCCTGGAAGGAGTGTTAAACAGCTGTTTGGGGTTGGACTTGATTCCACTGTGTGTGCATGTGTTGTCCTTATTTACACCTTTTCACTTTGGGGATGCGATTTTGTCGATTCTCTGTAATGGATGGGGGTGCTTTACAGTCCAGTGGTGGTGGGGGGCTGCTGTAAGGGAGGCTGGGGTGGGGAGACACACCTGCTCTGCAGCCCTGGAGGCTCTCCTGTCACGTGTTTGGAACCTGCTTCAGTTCTCACTATAGGAGGAAGTTTGCAGACTCCTGTCACAGCCATGAGAGCACCTGCACTCCCTGTGTGGGGCTGGTGGGCTGGTGTGGCAGCACGCTGGGCCGGACTGCCTGTTCAAGCTGCTCCCCACGCTCCTCTCATTACAGACCTTGCTGCAGCACATGCCTGAGCAAGAGGAGCTGCGCTCATTCCCGGGGCCTCTTGGCAAGTATGTCCCTGGTAGAGCTTTACTTGGGGTCTGCATGATGCAGCTGCAGAGCTTGCCCCTGAGGTCGCTGACCTTGCTGCACTTGACCCGGCACTTGCTCTTTTCCAGAGATGACACCCATAAAGTGGATGTTATTAATTTTGCCCAGAACAAGGCTACAAAATGTTTGCAGAATGAAAATTTAATGGACAAGGAATCTGCAAGTCTCCTTTGGAACCTCATCATTCTGTTGTGCAGACAGAATGGGGTATGTTACCTCTTAACCCTTCTGTGCCTGTTCACGTCAGTCTTTGGTCTTAGGATCTGTTCCCCTGTTTGCATCCCAAGCTATGGACAGTTGTGGGCCTGCCATGACATGGCTCCCTCAGCAGGGTCCTCATAGCAGTGGCCCGGGGAAGGAGAGGTGTGGATCAGCTGAGGGCTCTGTCCTGGGGGCTGTGGAACCAATGTGTCACAGGCTGTGTCACAGCGGGCTTTGGACCTGCAGAGACCTGGCCAGGACCTCTCCCCACTGGGGACTGTCTTGTCATCCTGCTGGTAATTCTGTCGATGTGAAAGCCTTTAGTTGCTCTCTGTGCCATCTCTGCACCCTGCAGACCGTGGTGGGAACAGACATCGCAGAGCTTCTGTTGCATGACCACAGGACGGTGTGGCTCCCAGGGAAGTCACCCAACGAGGCTAACCTGATAGACTTCACTAACGAGGCCGTGGAGCAGGTGCAGGAGGAGGAGTCTGGTGAGGCCCAGCTCTCGTTTCTCACAGACAGTCAGACTGCCAGCACCAGCTCGCTGGAGAGGGAGACAGAGCGGTTCCGAGAGCTGCTGCTCTATGGCCGCAAGAAGGTGAGCGGTGGCCACGCTTAGGACCATGGGGCTTCTCGCATCCACTTGTTGGCTTGGGTGCTGGGCATTCTGGAGAGGCCAGCCGTCCTCCCAGGAGCAGTAGCAGCTCTGCTGGCACACGACAACAGTTCCTCTGTCGGGCAGGGTGTCCCTGATGGCATTGGTGGTGTCTCCTTCCACACAGGCCTGTGGCGAGAGCTTGAGAGTGGCTTCCCATCACTTGATGGATCAGTGCATGTTCTGTGTGCTGCTGCTGCTCACTGTGCCTGCTGGTCTCAGGGACGGCACGGTGGTGGCTGAGCCTGCTCTCATCAAGTGACGCCTCTGTTCTATCCCCTGCAGTGGGCACTGCTGGGGGGTGTGAGGAGGTGCTGAGAGCACAGAGGACAGGCTCGGGTTCTAGAGCCATGGAGGCACATTGGCACCCTGGAGGGTTCCAATGGAGGCTCATTGGCCGTGGGCTCTGGTTGCATGAGTGGAGGGAGGGGCCAGGGTGACAGCGGTGGAGACAGTATGGCTGCCCAAGAGGGCTGGGCCTAGGGCAGAAGATGTCCTGCTCTAGAGGTGCTGAGGGTGGACATCACTTTGTACCAGCCCATGGGGCCCTGCACCACAGGGGTGCCTGACCAGCCCAGAGTTCTCTGTCCCATGTCATCATCAACTCAGAAACCTCCTATTTTTGTTTTGGGGATCAAACCCAGAGTGCTGCGCATGCTAAGCACACACCCTTCCAGTGACTGCACCCCAACCTCCCAAGCCCTTTTTTTGAGATCGCATCCTACAATGTTGCCCATGCTGTTCAAACTCCTGGGCTCAAGTGACCCTCCCTCCTTAGCCTCCCAAGTATCTGAGACTACAGACACGTGTCACCACATGTGGTGAAAGCTTGTATTTATTTGATCAACAAGATTTAACTTTGCAGCTGAACGAGATCATATAACCGGTTAGCGTTTTATCACACTCACTTCTGTTGCAGCGTTGTCGCTTCCTTGCTGTAAGTGCGAAATTGTCCTGCTGGTTGCTTTGGGTGCAGCAAAATGCCTTCACAAAGGCACAATGTTGGAAGGGTGTCCTTGGGGACTCAGGTGTCACCTGGATTGAGGAGTGAGTGTGACGTGGCCTTTCTCACAGTGTACAGGCCGGTCTGGGGTGATGCTGGCTTGGGCCTCGATTGGTGTGACCAGTAGGCCTGTCCTCATGCTGCAGTAGAGAAAGCCGTGTCCTCTACCAGGCTGCCTGCCACGGGACTGTGAGACAGGGAACGGAACGCTGGCTTCCTGAGCTGTGAGGGGCAGCGCAGGCCCCAGTCCCTGGGTGTGTGAGGACACGTGGCCATAACCGTTACTGCAATGCTGTCGCCCGATGGCTCTCATGAGCCTGATGTGTGTTACAGGATGCTTTGGAGTCTGCAATGAAAAACGGCCTATGGGGTCACGCTCTGCTGCTCGCAAGTAAGATGGACAGCCGGACACACGCCCGGGTCATGACCAGGTAGGGGCTCGTCATCAGCCTGGCACACAGATGTGCCATCTGTGTCATGGAACTAACCAGCTTGGGCCCAGAGGCTTACCTGGCCCTCTTCCTTGGGTCATACTGCTGAGAGAGAGAAAATTTTTTGTTAACTGGTGGTTTTTAATATTTTCTTTTTTTTTTTTAATATTTATTTTTTAGTTGTAGGTGGACACAAAATCTTTATTTTTATGTGGTGCTGAGGATTGAACCCAGTGCCTCCCGTGTGCTAGGCGAGCATGCTACCACTGTGCCATAACCCCAGCCTGGTTTTTAATATTTTCTATAAAATTCATGAATTCCTCCATCTTCATCTTTCACGCTTCTTAGATTGGAGATGTGTGCTTTCCCAAGGGCAGACTTCAGTCTGATCATTCAGTAAAAGAGCTGAGACTAGGCTTTGGTATTTTGGTATTTTATTTTATTATTTTTTTTATTTTTTATTTTTTGGTACTGGAGATTGAACTCAGAGACACTCGACCACTGAGCCACATCCCCAGCCCTGTTTTGTGTTTTATGTAGAGACAGGGTCTCATTGAGTTGCTTAGCGCCTCACTGTTGCTGAGGTTGGTTTTGAACTTGTGATTCTCCTGTTTTAGTCTCCCTAAGTGCTGGGATTACAGGCTTGTGCCACCGTGCCCGGCGGTATTTTGGTATTTTAACAGAGCCAGAGTCAGGTCTTCCTCTTCTGTGTCTGCCTAGGTTTGCCAACAGCCTTCCGATCAATGACCCTCTGCAGACAGTCTACCAGCTCATGTCGGGGCGGATGCCTGCTGCATCCACGGTGAGCACTTCTCATGGGTGTGCTCTTGAGGCTTTGTCATAGGCCCTGAGGCTTCCACCTCTTGGTCTTTTACTTTCTTACTGGGCTCAATTGTTAGGAAATGGAAGTGCCGCTCTTCTGAGGAGGAGGATTTGTTTGGTTTCTTCTAATTGTAGTGTTGTGGGGACGAGAAGTGGGGAGATTGGAGACCACATCTTGCTATGGTTTTGTCCAACTTGAACAACAATGTGGACGTCGAGTCCAGGACCATGGCTACGATGGGCGATACCCTAGGTGGGTCAGGTGCAAGGTGGGCTGGGGGCCGTGGTGCCAGCCACAGGCATTCCATTGGGTTGGTGTATCTTTGTGATTCCTCCTGAGAGCGTTCCCCGGGACTGAGACAAGCTGCTCTGTCTCTCATCAGCCTCCAAAGGCCTCTTAGATGCTGCACACTTCTGCTACCTTATGGCCCAGGTTGGATTTGGGGTTTATACAAAGAAAACTACAAAACTTGTCTTGATTGGGTCAAATCACAGGTAAGGAATCAAATAAATGTAGTAGTATGCTTTCCTTCAAAAGGAAAAGGTCCCCCTTCTTTAGTTGGGAAACAGCAGCTGTGTGTATTTGCCCCCGGGTGGGCCATTCTGGGTGACTTGCCTCAAGGCTGGTTATATGGCCGCAGTGACAATTCACTTCCTCAACAGTTTGCCATTTTTAAAGTTCGCCACAAATGAGGCTATCCAGAGGACAGAAGCCTATGAGTATGCCCAGTCGCTTGGGGCCCAGACCAGTGCCTTACCTCATTTCCAGGTCAGTAGGAGGGGTGCTGGTCCCTAAAAGCTGTGGTGCTTGAAGGTTTTTTGAATTCTTAAGCAAATGACAGTGAGAGTTTTTGGATATCCTCTTGGAGAGACAGGATGGTTTTTGTTTTCCTCAAAAACTAAACCAAGTGGAATTGAGGACTTTTTATTTACATTTTGGTTCTTACTATTTTATTTATTTATTATCTGTTTCTCTGTCTCCTTTATTTATTTGCTCATTTACCTGTTTGTGCTGGGGACTGAACCCAGGGGTATTTTATGACTACGCCATATGCCAGCCCTTTTTATTTTTTGAGATGGTATTAGACTAAGTTGCCCAGACTGCCGATCCTTCTGCTTCAACCTCCCAAGTAGCTGGAGTTCTTAATATTTTAAATATTAAAAAACCAGAATCTTTGATTTCAAGTACTCCTACATAATATTTTTTAGATAAGAGCTTTGTAGTTACACATATGACATCTGTTTTTAGTATGAGGTCTGTGATCTCACCCAGGAGAGTGTGTGTGTGCGGGAGAGGGAGAGGGAGAGAAATGTGCTGTGGTGATGCAGGGTGTTGATGGGACAGTTTGCACCACAGGACAGGCATATGTCCAGGAGCGTCTGTGCCAGGCACCTGTGGCCATGTCATAGGTGTTACCTGGGGACAGAAGCTTAGTTGTTTACTTAGACCTTAAAACACCTCAGAGGTCAGAGCCTGGCACTGTGGCTGGTGGGCATGGGGGGTACATTGGTGAACAGGATGTGCAGAGCCACCCATCACTGGCAGAGTGGCGTGGTGGTGGTGGTGGTGGGGGGCGCCCCATGCTGCGGCCCTGCTTGTGTTCCAGGTGTTTAAGTTCCTCTACTCCTGCCGCCTGGCGGAGATGGGGCTGGCCACGCAGGCCTTCCACTACTGCGAGGTGATCGCCAAGAGCATCCTGGCCCAGCCCACGGCGTACTCTGCAGTGCTCGTCAGCCAGCTGGTCCAGGTGCGTCTGTGCCTCCTGGGGTGCTGTGCTGGCCGCAGGAGATGCGTGGGCACCTAGACATGGGAACAGGAATGGTTCTGGGAAGGGTGGATCTGTGTGCAGGTATCTGAACCCGCGTTAGAGTGGCAGCTTTCTTGGAAGGTGTTGTGTGTTCTGCGATATTAGCATAGGAGTTGTTCGGGTGCCTTGTCATCAGGACAGAAACCCAGTGGTGAGCTTCAAGATGAGACCATCCCACCTCTGGTAATTTGCATTTGGAGGCCGTTCAGTATGGTAGTTGAGACTATGAGCTCACAAGTCGGCAGTCAGCAGCTGTCTGCACCTTGGCAAACCCTAGCTTCTGGCCTGTCCTGTGTGGAGGGGTGTGGCTGGTGGCCAAGGGCAGGAGCAGAAGCCCTCAGTACTTGTGGCTGTGGCAGCCCCCCAGTGCTAGCACGCCAAGGTGCTGCTTCTCCCTAGCAGCTCCATTCCTGGAAATGTGTCTGTGTGATACCTAAGAAAATTTGTTATTGTGGGAATCTTTAGACCTGTACTAAAGTACCAAGAGCAACAAGTGAATCTCACATCCCCACCCCAGCTTCAGCAGGGCCCGCACGCTCAGCCAAGGCGCACACAGGTCCCTAGGTCCACTGAGCACTTGGAGGGGGCACCGTGTGCATGATCAGGCAGCAGTGCTGGCGTACCTGCCTCAGGCATGCCCAGGCCCTGTTGGTCCACATGCTCGTGAGCATGTAGGTCTGCAGACCGCACCCTTTCTGTAGGCTCTAATGACCCAGCGTGGTTGGTTCAGGGTATGTCACACAAGCACACTGTTCAAAAGCGCCCGTTGAAACGATTCCAGAGCACTATGTGTTTGAAAACAATTATGCAGGGCTGGGGATATGGCTCAATGGCACAGTGCTTGCCTGGCATATGCAAGGCCCTGGGTTTAAATCCCAGTACCACACAAAAACAAACAACAACAACAAAAAAACCCAAATGATTTTGCTCACATCCCCTGGCAATGACAGGCGCCTCGGCTTTGGTTCTAGATGGCTTCCCAGTTGCGCCTCTTCGATCCTCAGCTGAGGGAGAAACCAGAGGAGGAGTCCTTTGTCGAGCCTGCTTGGCTGGTGCAGCTGCAGCATGTGGAGAGGCAGATCCAGGTACAGTGCTGGCTGTTACAGCAGCATAGTCTTGTCTTGTACTTGGCACAGAGACTGGACGAGAGGGTCTGTGCCCCTGTGTGCCCCATGTGGAAAGTATTTGACTTCAACAGCGTAGGTCTAGCAGCATGCATGTTGTTAGAATCTCCTCGTCGCCCAGAAGGGCAGTGGGCAGCCCTGGGCTGCCAGGACATCATCCACACACCTGACTCTGCTCTCTTTAGGAGGGTGCTGTGCCATGGAATCAGGACAGAGCCGACCCCCAGGAGTGCCCCAGCACTCCAGGCTCTGAGGTGGATCAGTTGGATGCCCCAGTGCATGGCCAGCCATCGGGGCTGTGTGCTGACCAGCCCCTGCTGATGCCGAGCACCGAGCCCTCCATCCAGGGCATGCGTCTGCTGGCCTCAGGTAGGACATGCAGCAGCCTGTGTGCCTGCTCTCTAGGGTCTGCTTCTGAACAGGGAACGCTGACAGGAGTTGGACGTGTTGCAGGATGGCTTTGGGGCCCCTTGGTCTCCCCTCGTCTCCCTTGTGCTCCTCCCTGGCAAGCCCTCATGCTGCTGCAGAGCTTTCCTCGCCTGTCTGCTGACAGTGCCGACTCTCCTGCCTGGCTGGGCCTGTCCCCTGAACTCAGCCATGTGTTTCTCTGGGAGCCTCACAAATGTCAGCTCAGACAGGGCCCAACTGTGCCCCACTAGCTGCCTGAGAAAAGGCAATATTCCTCCAGGAGTTAGGGTCCATACCTTTCCCTTGTACCCCACACCTCTGATCTAGACGGGCGAGCACCCTTCTTTCCTGAGCCCACTTCACCGGAGAAGACAGGTCTTCAGGGCAGCCCACAGTCCTGTGGGCTTGGCCTACAGCCCGGCTGACCTCATGCTGTCCCCCGGCCCTGTCTTTATCTGCATGCCTACCTTGGGCTGCTGGCCCTGCCGCGGGCCCTCTGCTGGGCAGCCAGCCTGCTTCACCCCAGGCTCCCCGGCCCTCCTCGCTTGCCTTGCCATCTGACTCACCCTCCATCAGGACTCTGCTTTGTTCGTGGTGCATCCAGGCCCAGCATGGTGCTGCAGGCCCAGGCCCCCTGCCCATGTGCTGAGCTGGGTGAGACATGAGGGTGAGTGGCCTGCTTGGCT